>JAUEJL010095897.1:0-13719 GCA_032274825.1 Drosophyllum lusitanicum
ACTCCGTCCATATCCACCATCGATGGATCGGATCGGGTGGATGATCATCGGATCGGATGACCATTGCCATCCCTAGTAAGGATAAATAAATAAATAAAATCGTTCTACGTAAGTAAGAGCGTTGTTGGTGACGCTTCCTAGTCATATAATCTCTATACGTTAGATTGTAGATCTGTAAATCTAAAGATTAATCATATCACAGTCATATTCTTGTATCGTATCATGGAACCCACTTTATATCTATCATAGATTAGAGAACGGTCATTGGGACCCACTTTAATTCTATCGTAGATTAGCGTAGGGTTATTTTTCTCTCGTATCTTTATCTATAATTATGTAAAATTGTAAAAGGGGGTTTGGTAGTGTGATCACTATGTGATCAAGTGATCAACACCCCTCCTTGAATGCGACTTATGCCCACCGTGATGTAAATCATGGTGTAAATATTCAACGAGTATGTGGGTTACAGAGTTTAATGTCGTAAGATGTGATCATTGCATGTGTTTTGTAATGATCGTGTGATAATCAGTGCTCGATAAAGGAAAAAAGCTGATATCGAATCAAGTATAACTAATTTGCAACATAAACCATACTTAGATTCGGAACCAATTAACCATTAAACCAACCAATTTTAAGACAACATAACCATAACTTGATAACCATTTGTTATTATTACACAATGAAATGCAAGAAACAAAGACCTTTTTCGGGGATTGGACAGTAGCGGATCCAGGAATCAACGTGACTAATAGCACCAACATTTTTCCGAAGTTAGGACCAATAGCGCAAACACTACATTGCATGGTCAAGTTGACTAGTAGCAAGGGCTCTCTCCGGCTAGGTCCAGGTTTTAGTAGAGGCGAAGCATGCTCCTGGTGATCGAATGGGAGTTACTAGTCGGTCTCCCTTTTCCGGAAGCAATCCCTATCCCCCCTCTTCGACTACCACTCATTGGCGCTAAATAAAACCTTAAAAGCCCGTTATCAATGTGATTTGGTGAGTATCTTGCACTACGATTCCGTTCAAGAACAAACTCGTCTCCTGCCCTCCGGTTCTTGCCGTTCACAAACCCTTGTTCGTTGTTAGGGTTTGATTTCCTCAACGACGAGCTTCGCCAGCTTACACTGCTATTGCTTCTGAATACTTTCCTGTTATTACTGTTATTGTTATTGCCTTCTCTTTTCAAATCTTGCCATGATTCAGAATAAGATCTCCCAACACCACTTACACTACTGCATTGATCTTGATCTTCATCATCATCTTTATTCCTGCGATGGATAAACAACCCCCATAGCTTCCACCTCCATTTTCCAGGTTTCTTGATCTTCTTCTCTCCCCCAATTGAAACCCCATTATCTCTAACATCCCTAATATCCTTATCCCTAAAACCTAACTCAAATGTTTCAGAACAATCATCCCTTAATGAATTAGAATTAGAATTTGAAACCCTAGGGGGATCATTTGAGACACCATGAACAGGATTGTAATCAATGGTAGTAGGTGAAACCTTACTGTTGGAAACAACAGCAGGGGTTACCTTTGTTTCATCCAGTTCTGCAACAACAGCAGCAGCCATTCTTCGAATTGAATTTGATCTATCCAGGCTTTTTCTTCTCTTGGAGGAAGAATCCAAGTAATATTCTCGGGTCTGGATAGACCCGCCGGGGATATTGTTATCGTCGGGAAGTGGATGGTCTTCTTCAACGGGGATCTGTGAATCACAACGCGCCACGTGTGCAACGGGGGCGTGTTCCACCATAGGAGGTAGCCGTGCGAAGGACCTACCGATTAGGTATCCGTCCCATGAAGCCCTAGGCTCGTCAAAAGAGTATCTCGGGTCATCAAAGGAGATCCGACCCGCATCCAGCGAAAACCTCGGGTCTGTGTCGCACGATCGACGGCCGAATCCGTAATCGGCGACTTCGGACTGAGTTTCACGGTACTGACGAGAAATCGGCTTCTTCACCGGTAATGTAGACGACAAAACGACGCCGTTACCGCCGGTGACGGCGTTACTCTTCTGTTTTCTCCTCCATTTATGCCATTTTTTACTCAAAACAGATGCTGCTGACCAGAAATTTGACCGTGAGGGCTTTTTGGATTGTGAATCGAGATCTATGTGATCCTTCATTGACTTTATATCATCTACAGTGATCACCTGTTCTTCAATTTCAGCAACTTCTGGCACAATGTTGTTCGATAAATCGTTCACAATTTCCGTGTCTAGTTCTTCAGTAACTCTAATTTCTTCATCGTCATGTTCGTCGTTGTGAATTTGATCTTCTTCTTCTTCTTCGTCTTCTCTGTTCGTTTCTAGAACGACGCCATTGTTGCCTAGAGCTTGTTGCTGAGAATACGAGTGCCTCGGTTTATTCTCGTCGTGAATGGAAAACAACGACCAGAGAGTGTTTCTCCCCCTAACGTCGCACGATTTCCGTTGAGGCTCAAAAACACCAGCCGAGATCCCTAATCCTTCGTTCTTCGAGGCAGAGAAAGACTTCGTGCGACGGAGCTCCGGGAAGAACGAATTTCTCGTCACCGTCGCTCCTGACGCTGCGGTACTTGTTTTGCTTTTGTTTGCTTCTGACGACGACGGGACTCTAAAAATGGACTTCAGTGCAGCAGCAGCAGTGGATGAGGAGGTCGAGTTACGCCGGGAAGACGACGAAGCGTTGGCTGATTGATCTAGAGTCGTTAGACGTTCGCAAAGACATGACGGACAGAAACCAGTGAAGTTTTCGTCGGGATGACGGTCGCAGCTGAAGGAAGACCGCGGTGGCTGTACCGGAACCACCTGCGGCGGCGGCGGCGGTTGGTCGGTTGGTGGATTCATAACAGTCGCGGCGGCGACGTTGGCGGTGGCGGTGGCGGTGGGGCGGTACACACACTGGTGGTGTTAGCAAAAAACAGTGAAAGAGGAGTGTTTAATGTAGAGAATGAAAGTGTTTACGTTTTCGAGAGGTTTTTTTACACAAAGAGAGACACAGACAGTGAAGGGATTGAGAGAGACAAATGAATTAAATTATATTTATTTATTTATTTAATTATTTAATTATTTTATTAAATAAAATCTCACTCTTTCTCACTAGAAAACAGAACGCTTTTTTCCGTTGGATGCTTTACTTCTTCAAGACCCTCTTGTTGTAATTAATTAATATATTAATTAAGTATTTTTATTAAATTAGCATTTAGTACTTGTAATATAATATAATTATATTATTTTTGTATTACACTATTACGTACATTAAATTCTTATTTCTTTAATATAATAAAAGAATAAATTTTTATTGTTGTAATAATACTATTTACTGTATTTTTATTAAATTCTTTTTCTATTTTCTTTATTTCTCTTTTATCTATCAATTATTTTCTAAAAATTTAAAAATAACTTTTTAAAAAACAGTTTAATAAGAAAAAAAATTTACTTATAAATAAAATGATGAAACAATATCATGACTTTAAGAAATGTATTAATGTGAATGGAGAATTATATTGGTATGAGAGAGTTTATTGTTAGGTTTGTATGTTTTAAAAAAACTGTAAGGAAATTTAAAGTATATTAGTCATTTTCTATTGCTTTAATTTTAAGATCGAGTTTATAAGTAAAGTAAATAAGAGAATGTTAAATATATTATAAATTAAACTTTTTATTTTATTACACAATTCATTTATAAAAATCCAGAAATGATTATAATTCGAGTTACATGTTATTAGGTTTATGAGATCCAATCATAAATATTTTCTAATACTTAAATTAAAATATTTGTTATATAATAGAATATTTAAAATATTATTTCTATGAAAAATATGATTTAATTTTTAACTTGTATTAAATATTTTATTGGTTAAAAATTAATTTGAATTGATTGACATTTTTAAACATTATTTATCATAAAAGATTTAGTTATTAAAATGATATTTAGGAATCTAATTAACTATATTTAATGGTTTCTTTTTTGCTTTAAATGAAGGGTAAATTAGTAATTTCAAATTAATTAAAATTAATATATTAAGACGTACTTTTAGAAGAGAGAGCGCGCTAAATACTTTATATATTAGTATAAATATAGATAGTAGGTTAAATAAAAAGAGACAATGGTGAATTTTATGGTGGTTGTGATAGAGAATATGATTGGCTTTTAGGTTCTTTTAAATTCATTTACTTGATTAGAGCTCTTGATAACTTAAAGCCAACATATTTGAACTCCTTTTCTACTCAAAGGAAAGATATCAAACAAAGAATACAATCAAAAACTTGTATTTATTATAATACCTTTTTCATTAAAATTTATTTATGATAATATACATGTGTTTGAACTAATAAACAATATTAATACCAAGTAGTAACTATTTGGAAGATCAATGTTATATTGGCAGTACTACAAACTACATACCGACCAATACAACAAACATCAGTTGTACTGGCGTAACTAAAACAATATTCTTCTTCTTTAAGGTGATCGATAGTACTTCGATCATCTTCAACAAGCAGTTAAAGATGAAGAAGAATTTCAATATACGGGCCTTGCACGAGCAGCAATCGATCACTACAAACTCAGGTACGTTTACCCTATTCATGGTTTTCTAGATCTAGTTTAAAGAGTGCAAATTTGAAGTTATATTAATTAATGCATGCATGCATGGTACTTAGAAAACAGTAATTTAGGTCTCTAAGTTATTTGCCCCGGCCATACAAGATAGCTAAATAAATCATTACCAGAATACACGAGAACAAAAAAATGAAACCAATGTTTTAAAACCCGGGTTTTTAGTTGACACGGGCTCCTTACCAGGTCACGGGTCAACTGGTTCAACCGGCGGGTCAAGCCGGTTTTCAGAATTTTAAATTTTTTAAAATATATATGCATATGTGTGTATATGTATGTATGTATATAAAATTGGAAACAATAACTAATTTGTTAAGAAACTAAATAATCTATCAAGCATAATATGAAATTCTATTGAGAGGGTTACGTGAACTCAATGAAGGTTTCTGCTTGAAAGACAGTCGCATGTCGGAGATGACAGAAGACAAGAGTTGCCGTCGACTGTCGAGAGGGGTTCACAGCTCAGTTTTAGGGTTTCTGTCGCGTTAGGGTTTCAAAGTATCGACTGTCGAGATGACTAAATCGCTAAACTTTTATTTTGAAAAAAAAATATTAAAATAAAAACGGGTCAAACCGGGTCGACCGGTTCAACCATAGACCCGGACGGGTCAATGCGGGCTAGAAATGACTAAAAACCTGGTGTACATTGACCCGGTCTCCTCACCGGGTCACGGGTCAACCGGTCGGACCGGCGGGGTCAACCCGGGTTTTAAAACATTGAATGAAACCATATAAAAGAAAGTGAACTCAAAAACTATGCATATCAGCATATACAAAACATGAAATAAACATTCAAACTAGAAAACCAGAAAAGATTTTAATGTACAAAAACTCAGAAACATTCAAACCAAATTACCAAAACTCGAAGCTTTAATTAAACAGGAAGAAAACATACATCCGAAACTCAAAAAACAGAAACTCGATCACAGTCTGATGCTACGTTTTTACAACTCAAAAACCATTACTGATCATAGATCGAAACTTAGAGCTAGCATAAACAGTAGTAGAAACTTCTAGTCAAGCAAATCAGAAACAGAAACTTTCAGTGTTCAATGGTTCACCGTTCCACATAAAACTCAGAATAGAAACTCAAAACTTATAACCTTCGATTCAAGGAGACACTTCAAAGGTTTGATCGATGCAAGGAGGACCGAGAGAGGCTAGGCCATTTTGATTCAAAACTCAACGCTTGATTGTTTTCATGTTTAAAGTGTTGATACGGTAACGAAATCCGTTCATAATTTTCCAACCATGGGTTGTTTACTTTGTTAGATTCGATATGAGATTATTACCTTTTTTAAAACTGTTTAGATGATTGCAATCAATTTAATTCATAATTTAAAAATCCAGCATGGGTTCTATCCATATAAGAGGCAACTTAAATTGTTTCTACATTTGAAAGGGTTGATATTGTCAATTCCTAGTCAATTTTATATTAATGGGTTTAGTGTGTATTGGTAATTTCAATTTACTTAAAAAATAAGAGTTTAAGCAAATGTTCTAAGTGTTTTATAATGTACTAAAGATAAATTTAATTACTTAATCTTTACTATCCATTTGATTAAAATTGAAATTTCAATTTTGACTTTTATAAGTCAAACTTGAATTAGAATTATTAGAGAAATTTCATATATGTTTTTCTTAAACCTTAAAATATCATATTTATTCACTCTAATTTGTAAATATCATATTAACCCTTTATAACATATCAAAATATCAAAATTAACCAAATCTTTAATTTTATCATTTTAAAATATTTTATAATTATTTTAATTTTTTTATTTATAACCAATAAATGTTTGGCCTTATTATCCTAATTTTAACAATAACGATCTATAGTTTGTATAAGAAATACAATCATGTCTGTACGTATCATGACACCGTATTTTTTCCGTTATGTGTGCTCTCAACCTTGCATCGATGCTTGTGTTGATGCCATCTGTCAACATTTTTTCGTGTTTTATAATTATTTAATACATTTTTATTAATATTGTATTTATCATTTTATTAACTAACCTATATATTACACGTACATCTAATATAGTTACTTGAATATAACTATGTCTGTTTTGAGATATATTCTTACCTAATAGCAATTAGGTAAAATTAAATTTTATATTCTTACAAAAGTAATAATTATATTATTTTAGCAGTATTCTTAGAAAGTTTAAAATTATACTAATATTATTTCAAAATTTCTAAACTCTCATATATATATATCGAATTTATTTATTTATTATATTTTAACAAATTAAATATTAAAAAAATATTATCTACAAATTCATGTATTTGTGAACTTACTAAACTGCCTCTCCCCACAAACAAAAGATCCAATGTTTCTTCTTGATTGTCTTTTCTTTCTTAACCTCCGTCATTATTTTTATCGTGGTTCTTCCTCGTTGTTTCTAGTATTTTTTTACCTAGATCGAGTCGCAATTTTTTATTGTCCCTAGAAATTATTTCATCCTTATACATTTTATATGGATGAATCAATTGCTTATGTGGAAAATCACTTCCCTTTAGTTTTACATGAATTTTTAATTTCAAAATATTAATAAAATATTGGAACTTTAAAAGAAAATCTTAGGGTGTGTACAAAGTGTAAATTTACCCGAGCGGGATAGCAAGAAGATGTCAAAAAGCGACCGGCGGCTGCACCGCCCCCTCCCGATATTACATCTTTCGTACTAGGCCGTACAGATATCCTGACGAAAGATGTTGCAAAGGGTTTTAAGTTTAATTGTTTTCCACTTGGCTGTATGAACCTTTTATTTATTTGTTTCCTCTTTTTAAAATAGAACCAGACTTTCATGCCAACAAATTTATTCACCTTAAATAACATTCATCTCTACATCATCTTTTGTAAAAAAGTACAAATGGGTCGAAGGAAGAGAAAGAAAGTGGCTACCAACCGAGAGAGGAAACAAATCGGTTCAGCTACCCAACAACACCCCAAAGTTTAGCGACCACAACTACGATTAGGGTTCGGCCCATTTCAAAGAGCTTACCATAATACCCAAGAAGAATATGATGATGGAGAAGCCATACCCAAGTCACTACTGGATATCGATGAAGAGATGAGGGAGAAGCGACACCGGTGTGACCCCTTACTTAAACAAGTCCGGCACCGCCGAAGCTATGGAGCACACATGAAGAACTTGTGTTGGCCCTAACCATGGGTTAACATTTTCACATATCCAGATACCTGAAATGCTTAACGAAGAAACTGTTAGAGAAAGTGTGCATAACTACTACTAATGTTACATAACACTTTGGGTCACAACCAATGTTATATAACACTTTGGGTCACAACCAATGTTATATAACACCCCACTGGCTCACGGATTTGTTTCTGGCAACCAGACTAGAACTTTCCAGGGGGTCACCCATCCCTGGATTGCTCCCGCCCAAGCACGCTTAAATGCAGAGTTCTCATGAGATCTGCCATGCTTGTGGCCCCAAAACGCGTTGTGTCATGTAACGCTAAAGTTTACTTATAACCCCAGCACCTCTCCTGTTCACGGCGGATGTGGGATTCGCCTAAGGTGTTACAATGAGTGTTATAAACTGAGTCATGTTAACAACCAACATGGGAGATATTATTCTATAGGGTTTTACAGAATAAAAGGTTAGTAAACAAATGGGTTTTAATTTAGTAGTTATCTATCCAATCGAGTTATTAATTATGTGTATTTATTTAGGATTGAATAAATATATACAATTAAAGATTTCAGCTAAGGTTTAATTGATCAAAGTTTTGACATTGCTTGGTGGTTGCTATTTCCGACTAGTAGGATTGCTCATCTGCATCATTACGGGTGGATCAACTTAAGCAAATAAGGTAAATCTTTCTGATCTTCTTTTAGGTGAATTCTTTTTAGATATTTTTGAAAACTAGATCTACTTTGAGTTTCTTAGATTTTTGTCAAAACCGTGTTTTTGTAATTTATGCTTCCACTCGTTTTAATCTGGTTATCCAAAGTTTTCTAGAAACATAATTCTTGGTTTTACTAAAATTGATTAACAAGATTATAGTTTTAATAGTTAATCTGGCTCCAAGAACCCAACAAAAGCCAATCTTAGAAACAAGTTCTTGATAATTTGGAGAGCGTTTGGGTGGGACGGATAGCAGTACCCACCAATTCAATTCGAAGTGGAAATATATGAATGGCAAAGTATCTTTATTCGTTATGCTTTTTAACAACTAAAACGCGAAGCGAAACGGCCAAAATGAAGCCGATGTCTCAAAGGTGACACATGAACAGTATAAACAATTCAAGATGAATAATGAGTTTGCTCACAAGTCGGCGTTGGATAATATATGAAAGTAACCAAGATGGAGTCACATGCCGGTAATGGATGATTCCATCCAACCTCAAAAACACATGAAGACGCCCGAGTCAAACACATACACAAACTCTTATAATGCCTAATTTTCCACCAACCGCAACAAGCAGTATGAAGGGGAAGAACAACAAGAGCCGAAAATACCACAATGGAAAGCAAACAAATGGCATCATAATCCACCTCGAGAGATGCACAACTTCTTTGAAGTATTGAAAGGTTCGACGCTTTTAGCAACCAAAACGAAAAAGATGTCGAAGACGGGATACAACACCGCTTGAGGCTTGAGGAGAGAGTCAAAAAATACACCTTTTACGAGAGAGGGAGAAACAAGAAAACAAGAAAAAGATTTAGAGATTTTCATGAGATCGCACGACAACTTGACATGACCGACTTTGAAAGCGAACTAGCCCACAAGGCTCAAATCGCAAAAAAGTACGAGTGAGTAATTTTAGTTAGATAATTAGCTAACTATATGTATAATCTAGGGCAAATTGCATTATAACACAATAAACTTTATCTTAATTACCATTATATACAATCAACTTTATTTTCTCAAAGATAATACAACCAACTTTCATAACCCTCACATTGTAGGCAATTTGTTGCATACTATGAAAGTTATGACAAAGTTCATTGTATACAATGGTAACTAAACAACAGACACATAAAAAAGTTGTTTACATACAATGAGAGAATTATAAAAGTTAATTGTATTATTTTTAAAATTTTAAAGTTGGTTGTATACAATGGTAACTAAGACAAAGTTAATTGCATTTTTATGCAATTTGCCCATTAATCTAGTAGTTGTATTTTATAATTTTAATGCAGTCGTTAAAATTTTTAATATTATGTAATATTGTAGTTTTAGTATTTAATTAATTAAGTATTTTAATTTTAATATTGGTATATATTTCTATGTTTTACTTAAAAAATGATTGTGGCCTCTTGTAATAGAACAATGATCACTACATTAGTCTTAGATAGGCAAAAAGATGAAAGAAGTACAGAAAAAAGCTAATGTGACACATGAGATTGAGAGGTGAAAAGGTACTCATTCCCCCACCCTTACACTAGCTTGGAGGAATTAGCCTTGCCTCAAACTTATGGTTTGGGAAGAATTTTCTTTAAGAACTTAGGTCATGTTTGCTTGTTTCATATAATCACTTATTTACTAAAAATGTATATGGTTGGAAGGACGTTTCCGTTTACCAAAAACGTATAGGATTGGACGGACGATTTTAGATAATCCTGTTTTTAGAATCAGACAAAACTTCTTGAAGTCTTATTTTCGCTTGTAGAAACTAGTAGGGGAATTGAATAGTTTATATGGATACTTTTAAAGATTTTAAAGTTATTATCTTTTTAACCACACTTATTAAAATTATATTCTTGTTCACAAAAGAATCAAGTGTATAATATCAAGCACGAATATAAAAGTGCAAATATGTAAAAGTTAAGGGAATAGAAAGGATGACACACGATGTATAGTGGTTCGGTTGGATGTTAATAAATCCATCTACGTCCACTCTTTAACCTTCAATCCAAGAGTTGTCTTCACTATCAACATCATTCTTAGGCAGAAGAGATCACCATGACAATGTCTCACTAATTTATAAAGATAGTGATCACCTTAAGCGCTTGTCACTAATTTCACAAGATAGTAAGCTCTTTAAGCAACTCTTATAACTAAGTTATTCACCAATAACTTACACAACAAAAACAACTCTCAACACCAAGAAATGTGCGTACAATGATTAATGGACTTCCCTTAGAAATTGACAATAACAAGAGAGAAATAGATGTGTATGTTAAGCTCTCTTCTTTTATTCTTCTTTTGCCTTTGAGTTATTCTTTGATAAACTGATCTCTATTAACACTCAAGAATCACACTTAGAATATGTATTTGAATAATCATAAGTGTGTGTAAATAGAGAGCATTTTATATGCAAGCGTATGTGTTCAAATGAACCCAACTTACACAATAAAAACAACTCTCAACACAAGTATGTTTTTTATAAGACAAGACATAAAATGACAAAATGCTCCAAGTGGGTTGACCGTTTTAGCCCACGGTCAACCGTGGGCCTTAATCGTGGAGGCTGAACATAGCTCACTTTGAATTTTTGAATTGTGAATGTTTTGTGTTGTCTTATTCTGATTTTTTTGTTGTATTTCTAGTAAGATATCCATTAAAATATTCTCCATATGCGTAATTGCGTACTATTCAGCTAGGCTATGTGATAGGATAATTTGAATTTAAAGTCCGTACACCGAAGGGTTTTGAAAGTAAGATCTTATAATGTATTCAAGTATTGGAATTTGGTACTTTTTACTTATGGAATGATTTGTCTAGATATTTCACCAATATTCTAATCTTTTATAAAAATTTTGATGATTTGAAATTCTATAATATATATATATATATATATATATATATATATATATATATATATATTATGAAAATCGGTTTTGATATATATAAAACCATGGTTTGTATTTTTTTTGGGGTTTTAGCATACTTGGACATAAAAACATTTCTATTATTTAAACTTGTGATCATGCAATTTTATACTATAATAAGTATTTTATTAAACTTATTATTTTCATATTAACTTCGATTTTATAAAATTGCAACATTTTTGTTCAATAATAAAATTGTATTATCAAAACATTATAAATAACGTTTTATTCAATTTGAGACATTGATTGCACTAAAATCACTTATTTTAAATACGGATAAAGCATCAATTGTCTTAAAAGATTTCGAAATTCTAGGTCACATTTTCTCCTACAGAGAAATACGATAACACATAAAATATTTTACTCATTTAAAACAAATATTATGTCAGTCTTTAGTTCAGTCTTTCATTTATTTTGTTGACTAATTTTGAGTCAATGGACTTTGTCTTAGAGATAATCCCAATCCATGTTATGAACGATTATATAATATGATAACAAATTTTAAACATCATATTTCATCTAAATGTAACATGTAATACCCAAACTTAGAGTCTTTAAATGGTGAAATGCCTTATTCTCAAACTTCAATGTATCTTCCATGAGTGATCTCAAGATTTTCAGAAACATAAACTTTAAGAAAACTAATGGTGTTACAAAAAAAAAAACCCAATTAAAGTGCTTAATTTTTAAATAAAATATATTACTTGTAGTTGTATATAGTTACTAGTTGAATGAGTAGTGCACACAAGGAAAGCTTTAAAAATTCTTAAACATATAACTTGTAATCAAGCATAATAAATAGAGAAAAGTTTAAAAACTGATCAAAGTGAAGTACAAATATTCGACAATCTGATCACAAATACAATTCTAGTATAATATGTAAAGCCTAATAAAAGCATCAAACTGAATCTATTCTGAATAACAAAACTTTACTACATTACAAACATTTAGACATGAGAAATGAGATAATAAGAGGATTCAGATGGTTTTGAAAAGATATAATTTAGTTATTTTGAGTATTGATGATGCATTGAAAAACAACTTTAAATATGAACTCAACTTCGTTAGTCATTGCATACATACTCGTATTTGTATTTAGATCACTAAACAAAATATAAGAAAATCAAATAGGTAACTTTTTATACCGTTCAAATATGTGTTTTCTAACACATTTGCTTATGAATACGTGAGTTTGAGTTATTGATTTAATATCTAACATATGTCAAATGCGTCAAAATATATAGTTATCTAGGTCATAGCTAGTTATGTCCATGAAGCATTTCATCAAACATTTTATATGCATTTCTTGAAATAACAAAGCAATCACTATGATTACTCCTATCATTATAGGGAGATTAAATTGCCCTTTTTTATTTATCAAAACATTTCATTTGGAATACACACTCTGTTCAAAACTAGTGGAATGTGCAACACAATTAATTATTTCAATTCAAAAACTTACTTAGGAGATCTTTGATGTACATTTAATGTATATCTTTTCTATTCTTAGAAAACATAGAAAAGTTTATTATGAAGTGAATGCAATATTTCTTCTATAAGAATAAGTCGAATCAATTAAATCAATCAATGGAATTTTCTTAAATCACCTCTAATTATTAGCAAACCTTTAACAATTTACTGTATTTCAAGCACCAAGTTATATCTCAAATAATTAATGCTTCTTAATTTCAAGATCTTAAGGATTATTTTAAAATATAATTTAACCATAACTTCTTATTGTTATTACATAAAACCCAAATTATAAATCCTAATGAATAAATAAATAATATAATTAGCTCATAATAATATTGTCTCAAAATTCGGATGTCACACTCATAACCTTCTCTTATGACATGCAAAGCTCTGGGCAGGCTAATCACTTAGTAATAAGTGTTTGTTAAAACCATCACAATTTAATCAATATTTTATTTTGAGATACTTGGCATCGAAAAATACATCAATAGTTTTTAACATTGTAAGATTATGTAAATGAAAGAGATAACTGATTTATGGATTCATAAACATAAACTACCTCATAAAAAGGGATTATATCTCACTAATCGGTTGTAGCTGGATATTCTTATATACCCTAAATCAAAACTATCTCAATAAAAAGGATCGCTGATTTAGTGATCCATCAACATAAAAAATAACCAAAAATATGTTCACGGGTTTAAAGTCTTATAAGGAATATAAGCAAGAAAATACCTATTTAAAAAAGATTAAGACAGTGTTTGTTATGCAGGAATGAGGAAGGGAATGGAATGCCCCATTCCATTCCTTTGTTAAAATCTTGTTTGTTTGA
>JAUEJL010095908.1:0-13718 GCA_032274825.1 Drosophyllum lusitanicum
CCTATTTAATTCATTTAATTAAATTTCACGTACCAAATGAAGCGCACGAATAGGCCCGATCTGAGGATGTTACATATTATTAGTATCGTATTTGCCAAATGTGAAATAAGGATGTAATGTCACTATTGCCTTAGCCAAATGCGAAACAATTCAATGATTATCTATTTCTCACTTGCCAAGTGAGAAATAGGAACTACACATAAAACATTGTCTAATTTAAGCAAAACCTCTTTCAAAGTTAGCATCTTTTTTAACTGATCCCTTAATTTTTTTTATTAAAATTTTTTTTATTCCATTCCTATGTCTATTCTCTCTATCAAACATCATAGAATAATGATTCATTTCATTCCGACAAAGCAACTAAACATGTCGATGAATGGTAATGACTCATTCCATTACCTTCTCCATTTTATTCTAGAGTTCATTCCATCCCTTTGTCATTTCTTACCGTCTAACCAAACGACCCTTAGTAAAATAAAGTAATAACGCTAGTAGTTCTTTTTGCTAAAATTCTTAGTCAACGTGTTTATATATCATTAGAGACAAGAATCACGATATTTGATTGAGTATAGCTCTTAAATTTCGTTTTTAAAGTATTTGTTTTTACACCAAAACCGAACTGCAGCAATACTTAACTGATTTCAAACAAAAGATCAATAGCAATTGGCAACCTTATGTCATATTCAATATTTGCTTCAAAGTGGTTTGGTAAATGCGATCGACTTTACCAATTTGAAGCAAAAAGTCGTAAGTGCTTCACCTCTACAACACGTTGCCTCAAAGTTCAATTTGCAGTTCGCCGTAGTTAAGTTTTAAGGTCACCGTGTTGGAACTTAATAACAAAATCGATAAGTTAGTTATGTTAGTTATTTTTAGTTATGATTATATTGGTGTGATGGTTATTTAACCACCACAACCGCCACCTATAAGCACCGGCTGCCGGCCACCAGCCGCCACATAATAACCACCGCAGGAAAAAACCAAACGGCCAACGGCCGCCGTCAATGGCCAGAGTAACCGCCGGAAAACCGCCACCACCAACTCTATAAATATGTATCATTTGTATTCAGATTATGGAATCGAAATTTACAGAAATTTAGAACTTTGGCAAGTTTTTCTTTGTATTTTTAGTTTTCGATCCAACATTTGGTATCAGAGGTTTGGTTGTGTACCAAAGTCTCATCATCTACCGGAAAACACAGTAACTGAAAATCTCACCGGAGACTCAACACAGGGAACCGCCATCAAGAAATCATTTGGGGTTTCGTTGAATCTAAAGAGGATACACAGAGGCGGCCGTTAAACAGAAGAACCACCGCCATTCGGCAACCTGAATCGGAGAAGGGAACTTACCTCATCGGAGGAACAAACGGAAAATCGCAAGAAGCAAATCGGTAGGGGCAAGCCACCGCTTTGAAAAAAGCGAAGCCATTGTCGACCGCCGCTGCTCACGGGCACTGCAAATCGTAAGGAGCCTTGTTATTTCTCGTCGACATCAGAGAAGGCACCCTAGGGGCTGCCGTTTCTTTCAAAGAACAAGGGAATAAAAAAGCCTATTTTATCTCCTTAACCCCTTCAAAATAAAACTCTGTTTTAAATAAATTTATTTAAACAAAAAGGAAAACAGGAGAAGTCAGAAGTTTGTCCGGTGAAAAAAGAACCAAGGGACTGTTAGAGGCAGTTGGTTTGATTCGCCTCGCAAACAAGAAAGACAGAGTTTTTCCGCTCAAGAAGAAGAAACTGAAAAATTGGAAGAAAGAAGAAACAATATATGAATCCCCAATTACCCAAGAAAATAAATGAAGGATGGATTCCGGAGCATTAAAATTTATAAAAAAAAGCATGAACAAGGAGATCAAGATATGAATATTACATTACTGTTTTTGTTATTAGGGGGGAATGTTGGAACTTAATAACAAAATCGATAAGTTAGTTATGTTAGTTATTTTTAGTTATGATTATATGGGTGTGATGGTTATTTAACCACCACAACCGCCACCTATAACCACCGGCAGCTGCCGGCCACCAGCCCCCACTCAATAACCGCCATAGGAAAAAACCAGACGGCCAACCGACGCCGTCAACGGCTGGAGTAATCGCCGGAAAACCGCCACCACCAACTCTATAAATATGTATCATTTGTACTCAGATTATGGAATCGAAATTTACAAAAATATAGAAGAACTTTGTCAAGATTTTCTTTGTATTTTTAGTTTTCGATCCAACACACCGGAGCTAAGTGCGATTGAGTTTACCTTGTGAGGTTCATTTTTTGCTTCAAAGTGGTTTGGTAAGTGCGATTGAGTTTACCAATTTAAGCAAAGAGTGGTTTGGTAAGTTTGATTGAGTTTACCAAACCACTTGAAGCAAAACTTAAACATCGTAAATGGGCTGAAAATTTAAAGTGGTTAGGTAAACTTATATCTTACTTAGATATTCAAGTGAAAATGGTTGATCAGTTTAAGTATCTGTCACTATTCGGTTTTAGTGTAAAGAAAAACATTAATTTAAGAGTTATACTAGATCACATTGTTCGATTCTTGTCTCAAATGATAGATAAACATGTTGACTAAGAATTTTAGCAATAATAATTAAGAAAAATGATGTACGATCAGGACCGTTAAAAAAGGACCATCAATTCAGCAATTTTTGTTTAAAAGACTACGAGCGTGATTTCCGATTCTAAAGGAAAGAATGTGAAATTTGGGATAACGTAAGACACCAAGGGTTTAGTTTACTCTATTAAAGAACATAATGACCTTGCATGCACCACGCCTCCAAAATAGCGTCTTATAACGGATAAAGGTGCGCCTTGGCAAGTTTTGGCGTCCGCAACACATAATACATTCACCTAGGACCACTTTTATAGCTATAAGTTGCGGCGTATTTCTCTCCATTTTTCATTGTCTCCTCCTTTTCTCTCGTTCTCCCTCTACTTCTCTTTCTCACGGTCTCACTTCTCTCTACTCTCTATTCAAGACAAAAGCACTTTCTTTCTCCCACCAGACAACTATTCTCTCTCTATCTCCCCCCCCCTTTCTTTCCTACATCGCTTTCGGCTCAGCTGCTCTTCATGTCTGGTGTGTTTGTGTTGGTATGTTTGCTTCGCTTGTGAGTGTTTGTGTTGTGTGTGTGAGATGTCAAAGCGTGTTATCGAAGATGATTGAGGTTACATAGAGCTTTTGATTATAGACCGAGTTTTTGCATTAAGATATTGTTTTGATTTTTGTTACAATCTTGGGTTTTTGTTCAAATTAGGTGATGATGTTTAGATATGGTGCCTTGTTCTTTGTTAAAAGTTTAGAGCTAGTAAATTACAACTTTAATCTATGTGTTTATCAAGTTTTTCACCTTTGCTCCGTGAACTTTATTAGCTACACCGATGGTCCCTATTTTGAAAATTTGTTTCATCTTTTGTTTTTCAAACAAACAACTCTGATTCTATCAAAAGACAATTTACCCTTTCTAAACCCCATTCCACCATAACAAACACAAGTGTTTGTTATTGTTGTGTTTTTTATTATTATTATTATTATTATTACTATTGTTATTATTGTTATTATACTTGTGACCAAAATTTTAGTTATTGTTGTTGTTCCATTTTAGCATGCATATCGGGCTGTAATTAACTGATTCAATTATTTACATGCTTCAACAACGAAATATGAGTAGCTTCTAACAATCCTAGACACCTGAATGTACCTATTGTTGGAAATCAGTTCCTTTATTACTCGAATGCACACCCAGAAAAACGCCAATCAGAACAGCAAATGGGTTTATATATTAAAAGGAATCTGAAATGCTAATTTTTACAATAAAGCCTACTAACCTATTTATACTAAAACTAGAAAACTAATCAATTAAGAACGTGGGTATACTGCCCATGACCTCCTAATTAATAGGTATAGCCAACTACCCATGAACTAGTAAAACCCAACGTAAACTCCAGCTCCTTTTCCATGCATATCGGTACCATATCATGCAACTTATATTCACAAAATTAAACCATGCAACTAACTATCCACCCGTGACTAAAATGACCCGCACCATGGCACATCAAGATTATCCAACACCTATGTGCTCATGTACACAACAGATAATAGTTACGCTTGGTAGTAGTAGTAATAAACAAAACCAAACACCCTTTAAGATCTACTAATCACCTAAAAAATCAAATAAAAATTGATGTAATTTTTTATGGCTTCTCTGTCCATTCTTCAAAGTGTCTTAGTTAGCTTCATTCTAATCCTTAATGGATAATATAACCGCTAATTTGTTTCTTAATGTTCATTATTGCAGGGGGGGAATTTGGAACACATGAAGATCCCACTCACAGATATAAAATTAGCCACCGAGAACTTTACTAAAGGATTTCTTGGATCCGGCGCATTTGCCAAGGTATACAAAGCAGAACTTGACCTGCCAGAAGAAAATAAAGTTAAACTTTCCAACAAAAGGATGACTGTAGCTATAAAATGTATTACAAAGAACAAGCAAGGAGAAGAAGGGTTTGTTGCAGAGATCGATTTACTTACTCGGTGTAGGCATGACAATATAGTCTCTCTTCTTGGCTTTTGTAATGAAGGTCACGACCTCATTCTTGTGTATGAGCATGCTTCTAATGGGAGTCTTGATGATTATTTGGCTAACTTGAATAATCTTACTTGGGTGCAACGTTTAAAGATCTGCATTGATATTGCGCATGGATTAAACTATCTTCACACCACCAAGGTGGAAGATGAACAAACCATAATTCATCGTGACATAAAAAGCGGAAACATCCTGTTGGGCAAGAATTTGGTGGCGAAAATTGCCGACTTTGGGCTCTCTCGATTTCTTCCTGCGAGTCAACAAGAAAAAACCCACATTTCAAATAATATTGCTGGCACAGAAGTATATATGTGTCCAGAGTATCGGAAAGAAGGTAGGTTGAAAAAAGCAATAGATATTTACTCTTTTGGGGTAGTGTTATTTGAAATCTTGTCCGCAAAGCTTGCCTATGATCACGTTTACGATCCGTACGGCATTGCACAAGTTGCACGATGGCGCTTCAAAGAGGGAACCTTGAATGAAATGATAGATCCAAAAATTATGGAAGAAGTAGATGAACACACTTCCACTATAAGCAGAGGTCCCAATCGAGATTCTCTAGAAACATTTAAAGCAATCGCACATCGTTGTGTGGCAGAAACTCAAAAAGAGCGTCCTACAACACAAGAAATCATAGATGAACTTCGGAAAGCCTTATCGTATCAAGTAAGTCAATAGTTATGTGTGTATACTGTTATTAACATGTTTGTTTAGTTTAATACAACAAGTATTTTGAAATTACTACCAAAAATTGCCATGAGTTTGGGGTTCAAGAGATTACAACCGCAGATATAACCTTAACAGAACTTTGTATAAGAATGTGAATTTATTGTTGACATATGAAGTTGATAAGTGTTTCATGATTTACAGGAGAAAAACAAGCACAACCTACAAATGTCATTCGAAGAAGTTAAATTGGCCACAAAAAATTTCAGTGCCAAAAATCGTATTGGAAGAGGAGGATTTGGGGACGTATTCAGAGGAGAAATTAAACATGCTAATGGGTGTAATGGCATTGTTGCAAAGCGGTGGGTAAACACCCGGCATCAGGGAGAAAAAGAATTTTTGACGGAACTTGAAGTTCTTTTTGAGTATAAACATGAGAACATAATTACACTTTTAGGCTATTGCAATGAAAAGAATGACAAAATAATTGTCTATGAGTATGCTTCTAATAGAAGTCTTGATAGGCATTTGAAAGACGCTAGTCTTACGTGGATGAAACGACTTCAAATATGTATCGATGTTGCGAGGGGGTTGGCGTTTCTTCATGGAGGTTTTATAACAGAAGAGATAGTTATACACAGGGACCTCAAATGTGCCAACATTCTACTAGATGATATTCTGAAGGCAAAAATTTCTGATTTTGGGTTGTCCTTGATAACCACTGTAAACCAGGAAAATATCAAATTTGTTGCAGGCACAATTGGGTATGTTGACCCAGAATATAAGAAATGGGGTTACTTAACCAAAGAATCTGATATATACTCATTGGGTGTGATTTTTTTTGAGATGCTGTGTGGGAATTTAGTAGCACCAGATGAGAAGGGTTATGTTGAGGAACATGTAATCTCTTTCCTAAAGCAAATTCATGACAAAGGAAAATGTGATTCTATTGTGTTTAAGGGCATAAAGGAACAAATTGCGCCCGAATCACTATCTATATTTCAAAATATAGTTGGTCAATGCTTAGATGATGAAAGAAAAAAACGACCAACAGCAGAAGACGTATTGAAACATCTTAACAAGGCATTGGAAGTTCAGGTATGTTTTAAAAACTTTTCAATAGTGGCTTTCTTTTACTGCATGTAACCAAAACTAGAATATATACGTAAATCAAAAGGTATCCATAAATATATAAACAAAATAAGGAAAGATGCTTATGTCTAGATTGCTTATGTCTCTAATATGTAATTCAAGGGCCAAATATAATATTTGTTTTCAAGTGTACATGTGCATGTTTTTTAGTTGTTTATTGACTTATTGTTGCGTATAAAAATGCAACAAGCTTATTGAAGAGAACAATTTAAAATAAGATGTGATATATTCAGAAACTTGGCTTCATAATACATCGATTCGCATGAAAACTGAAAAGCAACTATCAAATAATTAAGTGAATAACTAGCATTTGACGGTTGGTTGACTACCTTCAATCGATTATCGGTTTAGGCGGTGATTAATCGGATCCTATATTATAAAGGAATTTTTTTTAAATTAATAAATAGCAATATCCTAACAAACCATCAAAGAGTTTAACAAGCTTGGAAAATATAAACCATAAGTTTATAATTAGTAATATACTAACAATTAAGTCAAAATATATTAGCAGATTTAAAAAAATCAAGTCAAACCCTTTCACTTACTACCAAGAACCGTCTAGGGCCGGCGAGAACCGATTTTGACCACAACGGATCAACCTAACGTGTGATTTCTATGTCGGTGGGCTGCTGATCACCGCTAGGTGCCGATAAATCAGCCGCTGAGACTAATTTTTACCCTGACCAATACCATTACGAAACAAGTCTAGGTTACGTTCAAACATTTATGTGATAATTGAATTACATTATATATTTATAGTACAAGTTTTTATTTAAATGGCACATGTAACATATGAGCCAATAAATTAGTAATTAAATAAAGCAAGAAGTTTTTAGGGTAATAGGGTCATAATGAAATGTAATCATTTTTAGTCTAAGTTGATCATTTCTTTTGAAAGCCTTTAATTTGAAAACACAATGAAATTTGGTTGGCTTTTCCAGATTACATTTTCATTGTTTGATTAATATGCAGGAGGCGCATGAAATATGTCAACCTAAATCGCCTAATTATTATAAAGAAATGATCGAAATGTCAATATCTCGGAGAAAATTCCTTGGTGAAAAGAAAAAGGCTCTTTACAACATGTTCTCCCCAGGACTTCTCCTTCCAAAGGAGGAAGTGGTATTAAGCTTCTTCTCATATTAACTTTTTTTGCTTGCATTCCATGCTTTTTATGTTCATAACTCAAGTATGCTATAAGTTGTTTAATGGGTTTATGTAATTTCACTCGTTTAACCTTAAAACTAAAGTAGGCTGGCTTAAGATCAATTACAATGTTATGCCATGAAAAACTAAAAATATGTGCTCTTACAGAGTAATTTTTATTTATTTGTTCTATTTGTTAATTATTTTGGTCTGAATGAAGCTTCGTTACAAATTCTCTTGCGAGATGAAGCAAGTATCTTGAAGGATAGTCCAAAGTCATACATGCATTTACACCTACCACAAATTGGATGATCTGACTGGTTTTATATATTTAATAGTGGTTTTCACTTGGAGCTAATGGAGAAAGAAATGAAATGATATCAGCAAGAAAGTTTTCATACAAAAACCGATGGTTACATAAATGGCGATCTATTCCAGAATCAAGGTTCTCTCTCTCTCTCTCTCATATATATTGTTAGATTTGTTCTTGTATTTAGTCTTTGTATAAGTATAGGGGCTAAATTTAATTAGTTAATTATTTGTATAAGGTTATGTATTAATTCTTGTACTCTCAGTTTGGAATTTCACGTTAATGAGAATCACGAATGCTCTCTAATTTCACATGGTATCTGAGCCATCGTGACATTCTTCCATTGCATTCATCATCTTCTTCATGATGTCTCCGCCTTTGTGTCTCCATATCCGAGGGATGTGCTGTTGCTGATTGATACCGATTGATTGATTCTTCATCACGTCTGCCATCACAGAATCAATCGATTGATTGACTAGGGTTTATTCACCGATGGCTGTTGCTGCTTATTTTTTTATTTTATTTTTTGATCGGTTATTTTTGGGTTTTATAATCCCTTGATTGGATTGCCCTGCTGCTCTATTGGTCTTCTCTATCATCGATTGGTAGGGTTTACAAATTGATTGATCGTTGCTGCCTCTTCAGAACCCTAAAATACAGGAGACGTTATCAATCCCACTTCCCAGTTTGTTCTTATTGACACTCAATCAATTACCAAAGAAAAACTCATTGGCTCAGCGAATTATTTATCATGGGCTGCCTCAATTAAGATGTGGTTTAAGGGCCAAGGGCAAAGTGACCATTTAACTAAACGTGTGACCGAAATACCAAAGAAAGAGCATGCAAAATGGGAACAAATTGATGCCCAACTTTGTAACTTGCTGTGGCAATCAATTGATCCATCCATTGTTCAACTGTTTAAACCGTTTGAATCCTGTTTTGATGTATAGGCAGAGGCCTCTAGGTGTTATACCAATGGCATTCAAAGGCTATATACTGTTGTCCACAATATCCAACACCTGAAACAGGAGGGTAGTATGGAAACCTACTCGGTCATGTTCGTGCACTAATGCAAGAATTTGCTGCCCTAATGCCGGTTGAAACAACAAGAGAAGTTGCACAAAGGGAGAAATTCTTCATGGTAGCTGCTCTTTCCGGTTTGAAACTTAAATTTGAATGTGCTAGACATCATATCCTTACTAGCTCTACTAGACCTACCATGAAGGATACCTTCCGTCGGTTGCTAAACATGACACCAGGACCACATCCCTTTGCCTTCGTGGCTACTCCAGGCTCTCAAGGTCCACCTCTGTCTGTCTTGGCTTCGGGTTCTAAAATGGGAACAATGGCAAATGTCCTTCATGTGATTTTGCCATCCTCTAGGTCATACCGAGGATAAATGATTGGAAAAAGCATGGCCGTCCTGCAGCCCCTCCAACCAATCAACCACAGACTGGGTTTATCAATGTTGCCTCTTCAACTTCAACAGTAAACTTGCCTCTGTCTCATTATGAAGCCTTTTTGAGATTTCAAGCTTCTCAGCACTCTGCATCCATAACCACAAGCCATATAGGTGCCCCATCCGCTTTTGCCACTCATGCTCCAAATATGATCCCCTAGATAGTTGACTCTAGTGCTACTGACCATCTTTGTGGTAACAAACATCTTTTCTCTAAGTTAACTAGTTCAGTCTCTTTACCACCGATCACTGTGGCTGTTGGTAATAAAACCTCTGTCAATGGGATAGGAACCGCTCAACCTATCTCTGCACTGTCTCTAGACTCTGTTTTATATGTTCCTAAAAGTCCCTTTAACCTCTTATCTGTAAGCCGCCTTACTAAGACTCATTCCTGTTCAATAACCTTTACTCTTGAATCTGTATTTTTGCAGGATCTGAGCACGGGATAGATGATTGGTGAAGAGCATGAGTCACATGGGAACTACTACTTAGGTGAGGTCTCAATCTTCCCTTGCAATGGGTTCCATGTCACCAGCATACCTACATCATCCTGTGGTCATCCTTCTCTTACCAAGCTAAAGAAAATTGTACCAAGCTTATCATCTTTAGAGTCCTTAGAGTGTCGGTTGAGTCATTTTTTTCGCTCGGCTCGCCGCGGACTTGTTCTAGTAGAAAGAAATTTTTATCTCGGAAAAAGAGTGTCAGTTTTGTTAAGGAAACACAAATGTTGGGGTCCGAGTCGAGTTTGTTCAACATTGGATTTTCAATACTTTGTTACATTTATTGAGATCATTCGCGTGCTACTTGTTTATTTCTTATGAAAAATCGATCTGAATTATTTACAATTTTTAAAGATTTTTGTGCTGAAATACAAACCTAACTTGGAACCACTATACGCACTCTTCGGAGTGACAATGCACTTGCATATTTCTCTAACCCCTTTCAATCATTTATGTCATGTAATGGCATTTTACATGAATCCTCATGTCCTCATACCCCCACAACAAAACGGTGTGGCCGAAAGAAAAAATAGACATATCATTGAAACAACCCGAACCTTGTTAATACATGCCAATCTTTCACTAAAATTCTGTTTGATGCTGCATTGACAGCTTGTTATATGATCAATCGTATGGCATTATCTGTCTTGAAGAATCAAGCCCCTTTTTCTATCCTCTATCCGAATCAGAGCCCCTATCACCTACCTTTACATCCCATCGGCCTAGATAAACTTGCCCCTAAATCTCTCAAATGTGTTTTCTTAGGTTACTCCCACTTAGAAAAAAGTACAAGTGTTACTCTCCTACTACCCACAAATATTATACAGTCGCTGATGTTACCTTCTTTGACCATCGACTCTATTTCTCCTCCGCGCCTCAAGAAGGAGTCGGTCTTGATCAGGTCCTTCCTGTCCCGATTCCCCATTTCCCTTCTACTACACCAGTACCCATCTACCCCTGCTCTATATGTTGTTGACACCGGTCCTCCTCCACTAAAAATGTATTATCGTTATCCATGCATTCTTGCACCTAATCCTCTACCGTCTACGGATGATCCAAGTCCATCTATGCAAAAGACCACCGAGTCATCCTCTTCGCTAGCTTCTCCCTTTGCCTCGGATCCAGCTGATGAAGTTCCCATTGCCAAACGCAAAGGTACTCGATCCACTACCAATCCCTACCCTATCTATAATTATGTCAGCTACAATTGTTTATCAACTTTATTTTCAGCGTGTGTTACTAGCCTCGCATCCATGACTATTCCAAAGACAATCATAGAGGCTTTAACTCATCTAGGGTAGAAAAGGCAATGGTTGATGAGATGACTACGATGCATAAGAATGGAACATGGGACTTAGTCCCGTTACCCCCGGAAATCTAAGGTGGGTTGCTGGTGGATTTTTACCCCAAGGTTGGGTCTGATGGAACTATTGATCATTTAAAAGCCCGGCTTGTTGCAAAGGGGTACACTCAAGTCTATGGTCTTGACTACAGTGATAAGTTTTCCCTAGTGGCTAAGATGACAAGTATTTGCATCCTTCTCTCAATGCCTACTATGAGAGCTAAACATCAAGAATGCGTTTCTTCATGGGGATCTTCTTGAAGACGTTTACATGGAGCAACCACCTGGTTTTGTTGCTAAGGGGGAGTATGGTCTCGTTTTTAGACTACGTAAGTCACTTTATGGCCTGAAACAATCCCTGAGAGCCTGGTTTGGAAGGTTCAGCACTGTGGTAAAAGAATTTGGGATGCAACAGAGTGAGACAGATCATAAGGTGTTTTATCTCACTTCAAGGATGTGGTGCATGTACTTGATAGTCTATGTCGATGCCATACTTATCACAGGAAATGATCATGAAGGGATAAAGAAGATAAAAGATCACCTGTTTAAACACTTTCAGACGAAGGACATGGTAATCTCACATACTTTCTAGGTATTGAGGTTGCGAAGTCCAAAGATGGAATCTCAATATCACAGAGGAAGTATTCCCGAACATCTTAAATGAAGCTCATCTCATTGACTGTAAACTAGTGGAATCTCCAATGGATCCTAATGTTAAACTCCTACCTGATGAGGGGGAGCTGTTGACTGATTAAGGGAAATGTCAAAGACTGGTTGGTAGGCTTAACTATCTTACAATCACACGCCCATATATTTCGTTTGTTGTGAGTGTTGTAAATCAATTCCTTAATGCTTCATTCGATACTCATTGGGATGCCGCCTTGCAAATTCTGAAATACATCAAAGGAGCTCCAAGAAAGGTTTGCTATATGAGAACAAAGGGAACACTGAGATATCATGTTATGCTGATGCTGATTATGGTGGGTGTCCTTTTAGTAGAAGGTCTAATTCTGGGTACCGTGTTCTCTTTGGAGGTAATTTGATAGTAGCTAGATCAAGTGCTAGTAGAGTATCGAGCTATAGAGAATGCAACCTATGAACTAATCTTGATTAAACAACTCCTTGAGGAACTAAGGTTTTGTAAAGTTACTAGGATGAAGTTGATATGTGATAATCAAGCTGCTCTTCATATTGTCTTGAATCCAGTTTTCCATGAAAGAACAAAGCATATTGAAATCGAATGTCACTTTGTCAGGGAGAAACTACTAGAGGGTCTTATTTCTACTAATTTTGTGAATCCGAATGATCAGCTTACAAAGGGAAATACAAAGCCTCTGAGAAGGACCGAGTCAATTATATATATACCAAGCTTGGAGCTTATGATATATATGCTCCAGCTTGAGGGGGAGTGCTAGATTAATTCTTGCTTATGATATATATGCTCCAGCTTGAGGGGGAGTGTTAAATTTGTTCTTGTATTTGGTATTTCTATGAATATAAGGGCCTAAATGTAGTTAGTTAATTATTTGTATATAGTTATGTATTAATTCTTGTACTCTGAGTTTGGAATTTCACATTAATGAGTTAATTCTTGCTCTTTGATTTCATATATATATATATATATATATGTGTGTGTGTGTGTGTGTGAAAAAGTTCAGTCGAGAACTCTTTTTCGTACCAGAATTATGAGAACTATTTGTAACATCATTCATTACTTATTATAGGGTATCTTGGTCATTCATATATTTACCCGCCTGTGCGTCAGGGTGAGCCATAATTAATTTGCGAGGCTTGCCACAATACCCCTCGTTAATGTGTCATTATTGAGCCATTAATGAATTATTAATGAGCCGTCATAAATTTTTAGCCATTGATTAATATTTAAGTTTAAGGAAATAATCTAAAGTCTTTTCACTTTTCCATTGCCTCCCTCAGTGAATTGCTGTAAGAAACAACAGTGAAGATGTAACACGAAAATCCAAAGCCATTTTTTTAAGATTCGTTACGGAAGCATGTAATCACATAATCCAAAAGATCGGCGGTTTGAAGCAGAACCTACAACCAATGCGGGCCAAAGCAAAGGTTTACCGATAGCCCACCGCCAATTAGCACAGTTAGATCCCCTCTGATACAACGCATGCACTGTAACGTCCCAAAAAAATTTTTTTTTTTCAACTAACGATTACCCAAGCGCACGACTAATAGTCTACCATAATTAAAACATTGGATATCTTTAATTACATCCTTGGGTGATAACCCATAAAGCTTAAATTCAATTGTAATTGCTTTAGGAATACATCATTAAATACAAGATAGTTTAAAACATCGCGGAAGCTTGGGGGAGATGAGCTATCAACCGTGTGCTAGAGCCCCGCCGTGGCCATCACCTGAAAAGAAGGTTAAACAACAACCGTAAGCACGAAGCTTAGCGAATACTTTTACTTACAAACAACCATATGACATCAAGCATTTGTTCCCATAATCATGTTACATCTTTCATTCCCGCTACCGTAGTAGTCGGTCCCACATTCCCGTCACCGAAGTGAACGGTCC
>JAUEJL010095919.1:0-13715 GCA_032274825.1 Drosophyllum lusitanicum
AGAGCTCGTTCATTTTGGATAATGGAATTCATGGATGAAGAGCGTGGGGGGATTGGGTGTGGCAGGATGCATGTAAGGAATTCATGGGTTGGCAATCCAATTGAAGGAGGGGATTTGGACGGCTAAGATTGGTTCTCGCGGTTCTCGCAATAAAAACCGTTCTCAAATGAACTTTTCACTATATATATATAAAAAAATATATAAACACATGTGATATGTGATGTTCATCGACTCTTCACTCTTGAATGTTTTTCAGTTTTTTAGAATTGTCTCATATGTTCTTCTCGATTCCCTAATATATATTTTTTGAGTTAATAAATTATAGATTAATTATTTTAAATACAAAGTTTCTAGTATTTATTTCTATATTATGGCACCGTCATTGACTTATTGCAAATTAAAAGAAAATTAGAAAACAAATATTATTATATAAAAACCATCAATTATTATTTTTATTATATTATTATTATTAGCGTTAATATCTTTTTTTAGCATTTTTTTTTATATTTTATAACATTCATTTCAAGAAAGCATATTAAATAAAAGTTCGTCAACCAATTACTATTTATAATTATTATAAGAGAGGTGATATATCCTTCTACTTATCCCCTTACTCATAAGATCAACATAAGTGTCAAATTAATGAAAGAGATGAGGAAAGAGAATTAGTGGACTACACATGTCATCTTGGGGTGAGTAGAAAAGTGAAGTATGATGAAAAAGTATGAGCATATATCATTTTTCTTATTATAAATAAAACGGGCAAGCTGCACTAAAATACAAAGTAATTTAGCTAAGTAGTCATTAAATACAACGAACTTTAAAAATTTTAAAACAATACAACTAACTCTCTTATAACTGTCATTGTATGCAAGTTGCAACTTGGTTAATAGGTTACATGTCATTTTATATTTTTTTGCTTAATTTTTAATTTTTTGATTATTATGTTCATCATCTTTGTTCTTCAAATCCAAGAACATTCAAGCCCCATTAAAATCCAAGAACATTTAAACCCCAAATTTGTAACCAATGATATATCCAAGCAAAAAATCACAAATAACAAAGCCCTAATATGTATCAAATCGAAGATGAACTTAAGATCTCATTGAAGTCCAATAACATTCAAATCCAAGAACATTTTTAGATATTGTGTTCTTCAGATCCAAAGAGCCTAAATCAGTAACCAAATCATTCGTTCGTATCGAAAATCAAAAGACGAACAATCAAGTCACAAACATACAAATAATAGAGCTTCAATCTGTACCAAAATTGCTCAAAATTGCACTTTCAGATTTGAATGAAGAGAGAGAGACACTTATGAACCAAATTGACGGTGGTTGAATCAAATTGCACCATCATCCCATGGCTTCGTCCAATAAGCAAAATTCATGAAACCCTTATCGTAAGGGGACGGCGGCGGCTGTTATTTGTAGGCGGCGCAAGAAATCCTAATCACAAGAAACCCTAAGCACGATGAGGAGGAGGTAGTGGTGCTAGTTTAGCAGTGATGGTGGTGGTTCTAGTTTGGTGGTGGTGGCACCTAAAGATCTAACGCAAGAAACCATAAATGCAGCGATTGTGGTGCTAGTTTGGCGGTGGTAGTTTGGCAGTGGTGCTAGTTAAAGGTATCAACGTGGTGGTGAAACTTCTCCCCTTTAAACAACTAACACATTTTTATTTGCATATGTGAAACTTACACACCATCTTCCAGATCTAGTTTGAGGATGAAGAACATAATTTTCATAGGTAAAATTGCATACAAAGGCATACAATGGGAGAAACAAGCAAGTTGTATTAATATTTTAAATTTTTTTTATTGTATACAATAATAACTTAGCAAGTAACATTAATCTTATTATTTTAATCTATATAAAAGGTATTGAATTTTTTTTCCATGATCATTTTGTACAACTAGACAATTTTATACGTAACAACCTTATCTCACCGGGTACCAAAACAAAGAGCAAAGTAGCAAATCTCCAACTCAAGCAACTTAGTCCCATAAATCAAAATCTAACCAACAAAAGCAGAAAAAACAAAGAGCAAGTGTTTGATTAATTTATGCCTCTTTTATTGCCTTTAAAGAAAAAAAGTTGATTATAACTTACAATAAAATCCTCATACAAAACTTTTTTAACACTCTACTACAACACACGAGTAAAAACCCTCGTCACTAAACAAAATGACAACTTAATTTAAACAATTATCATGATTTGTATTCCAAATATCAAGATACATTTATAAAGGGTAACCAAGTTTCATTATACATGATTCCTTCATCTGAATTCCTTCACCAACTATATATTGTTTACCAAAATTGTGTGAACCTTCTAGCAAAAGGATTGTACTTGGTATTCTTCCAACTTAGAAAGAACCAAGACACACCATCATCACTTAATCTCATTCACCAAACAACCATCCACTTAATCTCATTCACCAAACAACCATCCACTTGCTTTCATAGAAAACTTTCCATCTTAAGCATTAATTGGCTTCCACTCATTTTATATATATCAAGCTGGAAAATGATTTGTATACCTAAATCATGTGTCTAAATATGTGCCTAATATATAGATTATGACAAGTGACAAACTCAAACGTAAAAATTATAAAAGAGAGTATCTAATACACATATCAAACCTGAAATTGATTTTATTATTTCTGTATATTATTACTCATATTAAGCGTTTTAATTGATCTACCAAAAGGTCCAAAACTGATATCATTTATCAAAATTTTAGGTTGACTTTCATTAGAAAATAAGATAAAATAAAAATAAAAGGTGAATTTTTTTTTTTTTTATTCAGTGGAGGCAGTTAAAAAGGGGTTAGCAGTTAGTACAAGGTTAAGGTGAATAATCCAGATATCGGTCGTTGGGAGGTTTGGATCAGAGATCTGAAAGTCAGAGATCTTCTTCGATTTGTCTTCTTTTGTTTAAGTTATCTCAGACTCACATTATGCTCCGTCACTACTCGCCTCCGATCACCACCCCTTTATACGGATCATTCTTGCCTTCAATACTTCGATCACCATATCCATGTGGGTCAGTTTTCTTTCCAAAAGATTCTTCAACTCCCAGCACTAAAAATGGCAGGCAATCTTGGATCTATGTCGCGTAATTTCGCTGACAAAAGCAAAGAAAGGCTGTTATCTCGAAAGGGTTACTCGGAATTAGGGTTTTTTCCGGAATCCTATAGCACCACCACTACCAGCAACGATGATACTTCGATTCTTGATCGAGTTAAGAAATGGTGGGGCGAGTTTCGATTGTTCGTTGTTAATGCTTACGAGATGGGTCGCTCTGATCCCAGACAGTTCATCTTTGCTGCTAAATCAGGGCTGGCTCTTGCTATTGTTTCGGTTCTTATATTTTTTAAAGAACCCCTAAATTATATTAGCCAATATTCCATCTGGGCTATCCTCACTGTTATAGTTGTATTCGAATTCAGTGTAGGTATGTAACCCTAACTGTTACTTCCTTTTCGTGAATTAGTTTTAACTTCCAAGATCATAATACCCATTTTCGGATTTGTGGAATTTGTTATTAAGCTAACATAATGTGCAATTTGAATCGGGTAAAAGTGACTTATATAGTTTGATCTTGATCTTGATTTGTGTTTGAATCTGAATAGGAGCAACTCTTAGCAAAGGATTTAACCGTGCTTTGGGGACGTTTTCTGCGGGCTTTATTGCATTGGCTATTGCTCAAGTATCTTTGTGGTCTGGGGAGTGGCAAGAGGTTGTGATCGTGTCCAGCATCTTTATAGCAGGTTAGCTCATAAATGGTGCTTTATAAATCCCCAAAGTTTATTGTACAGGGATACTTGTATGAAACAGCAGTATACATATCTGTCTTTACTAATAAAAGCAATGTATTTCTGAAAGTTATTAGGAGTAGCAACATGTTTTCTGTATTCTTACCAATCATAGCAACCATGAAGTGAATTGCCTTGCTTATTATTGGTAAAAAGAATGTGAACATATTTTGCTGTTTATGATGCTGGTAAAAAGTGAAAGTATTTTGCTATTAATGATAAAAAGAGAAAATTTTGTTAAGTACATTTGTCAAAATGTTATAATTTGGTAGTTATACTCTTCAGTCTTCAATGTTGGTAATGGTCCACTTTTATAATAAAGCTCCTTTTTCCCCTATCTGGTAACTTAGGTTGTCTTGCCCCTATTTGTTAATTACCATTTACACTATAATTATCATATTATACTATCTAAAAAACTTTAATTATCAGGTTGGGAAGTAAAAAATATTGATTACCAAAATAGACTATTATGCAAATTGCAATATACAATTCAATTCGTTGGAATTTGTTCTTATGGTAATTTCCAAAGTACATTGCTTTTATTGGTAAAATTGTGAATGTATGTTGCTATTTTGCGCAGTTATCCCTATTCTTCACCGAACATTATGTGTGCTAATTTTTTTCTTTTTCATTTTTCAGGTTCTATATCAAGCTATGTGAAACTTTACCCCTCAATGAAGCCATACGAATATGGGTTTAGAGTCTTTATGTTGACTTTCTGTATTGTACTCGTCTCGGGTACTTCACATTTCGTTGAAACGGCCGTTTCTCGATTGTTGTTAATTGGAGTTGGGGCTGGTGTGTGTTTGGTTGTAAATATATGTGTTTACCCCATTTGGGCTGGGGAAGATTTGCATAAATTGGTTGTTAAGAATTTTAGGGGCGTTGCTACTTCCTTGGAAGGTAAGATATAGAAAATAAATAATCTTTTTTTTTCATAAATCTATATCTGCACATTTGCATCAGTTTGTACTTCCTTCTTAATATTAAATTTTGCTTGTATAGGGTGTGTTAATAATTACCTTCAGCATTTTGGATACGAAAGGATACCTTCAAAAATACTTGTATATCAAGCTGTTGATGACCCTCTTTATAGTGGATATAGATCAGCAGTACAGTCAACAAGTCAAGAAGATGCACTGGTATGGGTTTCTTTTCTTCTTTATATAATAATATAGGGTATCACTATACAGAGCTTCACCATTGTTCAACCTAGGTCGCTGAGTCACTCAAAATTTTTAAAGAGGTCTAATCACTCGAATTATAATTTTGATTTCATGTTGTTCAAGAACTCAACTTTTATTTTTGGGAAAATTGACCTGCACGGCTGCACCTATATCACTTGGTTACATATTCTGATATTACGTGACGATTGTGAAAAGTAGGACATCCTAGTTGTATAAAGCTGATGATGGGGGATGTCCATTGTGTTAAATAGTTGACTGGATGCTGTCTCACCAGTTTTACACAATTAAGATGCCACATCAGCAATATAACAATTGGCACGTCACCTTGTCACACGTAATGGTTAATATAGGTTGCAGGCAAGGGGGAATCTACATAGAACTAAGGTGGATCCTAGAACACACTTTAGCTTTTAGTTATTATTAGAACTTCTAAATTATTTACCAAAGTTATGAGTTAGGCTAGTGGTAACCGGAGTTGGTAATTTGGTATTTGGTTTGGTGGAAGCTGTGTCCACTCCACGGTTTGAGCTCTCTCTAATTCATATTTAACTTTCTATTTTTTAAGTTTCTTGAAGTGTCCAAACAGGCCCTAACTTATATAAGACCTTCATTTTAACTCTTTCATACTATATTTATAAGTTTTACTATTGTATAAAAGATTTTAAAAAAGGTCCAGTGACATAGTTGGAACAATGATGAAATTTGGTCTCTTTCAAGTTGTTTGAGTTAATTAGGAAATGCCATTAAGGGTAGCCTACATGTTTAATTCGTGTTTTTTCAGATGGGTTTTGCTGTTTGGGAACCGCCTCATGGACGTTACAAAATGTTGAATTATCCTTGGAGTAATTATGTCAAAGTCAGTGGTGCACTCAGGCATTGTGCTCTTATGGTCATGGCGATGCATGGTTGTATTCTTGCAGAGATACAGGTAATTATAAGTCTCAGTTATCTTGTTCCCATTTGCAATGTGTGTATACATGAGATCGTGTTGGTATTTTAGAATTTGGATTTGTGGAACATGTAAAGACTGGAGCAAAATACTTTACTGAACAAAAAATTAGTAGGAACCCGAGTATGTTTGACATTAATAAACTTGTAGAATGTTTTTACACTTTTTACTTGCTATATATTTTACCTGTTGATCTAGTAATGAAATTTAACATGAAAATTTAGTATATAGTTCAGGTTTTGATAATGACTAAGGTCTTTACTTAAAAAATTTCTCTCCACTTATCGTTGGCGAAATAAGTTGGAAAATTATTGTACATAATGGTCAAACATGATGTATGCACCTATAGTCAAACAAATACTTGCCTTTTGCTAATAATATTCTCTTTTAGATATAAATGCTTACAGTGTAATGTTTGGATCCTATATCTTGTATATGTTGGGAGCAATACAAGAGAAAGAAAACCAAGTATAAATTTACTCCCATTGTACCAAGAAGATTGTAACCATTTTCTTGATTGGATCATTTATTGAGCTGGTTAATTACCGCGGCAATAACTTACTTTTTCGTTTTCGTCCTTATGTGTAACAAATGTTTGTTTTTCTTATTGTATGTAACATACGTTTTATTCTATTACCGTTATGTGAAAGCAACCTTCTATAGCAGGTTTTTTATCTCTATCTTATTTGCTATAGAAGGTTTATGCATACAATGGTAAAAATTTGAAAGTATGCAACATGCAATGGAAAAGAAAACATTTTGAAGACATACCATCAATTCAATTTGGTGTAATAAACCCTGTTTTCATCTGTGCAAAAGCATATAAATTCCATATTTTACCATGACAACAGGCACCAGCTGAACTGAGAAACATGTTCAAAAATGAGATCCAGAAGGTTGGTACCGAAGGCGCAAAAATATTACGCGAACTGGGAAACAAAGTGGAAAAGTTGGAAAAATTAAGCCCGGATATTGACTTGCTTGAGAAAGTGCACGAGGCTGCAGAAGAGTTGCAAATGATGATCGACCAAAAGTCATACCATTTGGTCAACTCTGAGAAATGGGCAGCCGGAAGACAACCAAAAGAGATTGAAGATCTTCAAGATCTTAAAGAAGAAGAAATCAAACCGAACGTTATCAATTCATTAAGTGAAGCAAACCTAAAACCTCCACTTCCCAATAAGGGCATAGACCGACATGTTACAAATATGTCAAACCATCCTTCAATGGTACACTGGGGTTCCTCTGAAGATGTTCTGAAACAACAAACACATTGGCCTTCAAGGCTTTCTGTTTTTGGGGACACGATTTTAAACATTCGTGAGGTAAAGACTTACGAAAGTGCAAGTGCTTTGTCTCTTGCTACTTTCACATCTTTATTAATCGAATTTGTCGCAAGGCTTCAGAATCTTGTGAGTGCATTTGAAGAGCTAAGTGAGAAGGCCAAGTTTTCTGAACCTGTGAATTTACTTGAAGCAAAGGAGGCGGTGAGTCTTTGGAGAAGATTTCTCAACTGCATTGGGATCAAGTGATTATATTAAGGTTTGATTCTTTCTTCTTTCGGGTACCAAAATGGACTCGTTTTGAAGAATATGTATCTGGTTTTCTTGCGTGCGAGTTACATGTTGGTGCGCGTTTCTGCTGTGTCTAGTAGTTTATGGGAGGGAGAGAGTGGAGAAGACTTTTATTTAATTTCTTGAGAATGATATGTTTATCGTTCCTGAAAGGGTAACAGTGTTGGATTTGTTGAAGGAGCAAATTATTTGATTTTTGCAACTTAAATAAAACAGTTAGTTTTTTTATTCGTATGAACAGTTAAAACAATTTCAAAGGAAAAAGAATGCAAATTTAAGTCGTGATCATGTCACTTGAGCTCTAAATTTAAGTCGTATTTTACAATGTTGGATTTTTTGGCTTTAGACATTAATGGAAAGAGCTATTTTTTTTTTTGGATATAGAAAGTTGAAACATACATGGACACAAACAAAAAAAGATTTTACTCAATACTCCCACTATTCGCTCAAAAAAAAAAAAAAAAAAAACTCATACTAGAAACAGTGATCTTTTTATATATATAACAGGGTTGATTTGACACTATAAACAGTGATCTTTTTATAAAACCTTGTGAATAATTAGTAAAAATGAGATTTTATTATTAATGTGGCCTAGATGGGATATGTAAGTGTTTGGCGTTGAATTTTGAAAAGGGCGTTCATGGTTTCTATTCATGTTCCATGTGTATTTTTTTGGTTTTGGTCTTCTTTTTCTACTTTTAAATTATGGGCATCCATCCCACTACTTTTTATTAACACGTTAATACTACATTATTTTTTTCTTTCATCCCCTTCTACCCCACTCATATCACTCTAGGCTTCTAGCCACCACATTTACCCCCCTCCAACCATCTCATCTTTTACATATTTTATTTTTTATTTTTTATTTTTCTATTACAATTATTTAATTTAAACAATTTATTTTTTATAAATAATTTACAAGAAATAATATAAAATATTATTAATTCATAAAAGTATATTTAAACATTAAATTTTAATAGTAAAAATACATAGTTTAAAATAAAAAAAAGATCTACTAATTGTTGTCGTTCCGTGGAAGCCTTGAAATATGTTCGATTAAATCCGTCTGAAGGTTATGATGTGTTTCTCGGTCTCGGACTTCTTGAAAGTTAGTGTTGTATTGTTGCTCGCTAATCTCAACCTCATCCTCCTCATCAACTTGATAAGTATTTTCATCGAAACAACAAATCGTGTTACCTTCGTCTTCCAATATCATATGTGCCAACGTTGTTTTAGCACACCTAAACAACGTTCTACATCCTTCTTTACTGCTTCTTGCGCGGCTTTAAACTTTATATGTCTTTAATCAATAGGGCATGTGAATGATTTGACAAATATAGTTCATTCCGGGTATATCTCATCTATAAGATAGTAGCCGTGTTTGTAAACTACTCCATTTACTTGAAACGGACACTCAGGTGCTTTCCTGTTATATACATCATCAAATAACAGGGTCTGGTTTAGCACATTAAGGTCATTGTTGGACCCATTAATCTCAAAGTATGAATGTCAAATCCAAAGATCCTGTGATGCCACTGCCTCTAGTATAATAGTCAGCCGATCATGGTCACCCCTCATATGCTACCCACACCATGAAGTTAGCCAGTTCGCCCAATCCCAATGCATACAATCTAGGCTTTATAACATGCATAGAAACCCGTGCCTAGATTCATGTGCGACGTATAATTGTTGAATATCATTGTATGAACGTTTACACAAGTATCGCATACCGTAAAGTTTGATGATACCTTTGGAGAAGTTCTGTATGCATTCGCTCGGGTAGTTGATGCCGCCATCTTCAAGTACTCATCGAAAAGGTAAGCAGATACCCCATATGCCATTTGCCTAATTGCCGAGGTACACTTTTGCAAAGGAGATAACCTCTTTTTTGCCTCTAGCAGCCCATCTCTGTTGAAAAAATGTATACTCGCACTCCAAATCCTCCAATATTCGTAGGAATAGTCATCTGCTCATGCGGAACCGTCTCCTAAACATTTCCTCATTGTAATTACTGTTTTTTAAAAATAATTTTCAAAAAGTCGGTCATGTGCACCTTCACGGTCTTTAACTTGATCAGCTCCTCTCCGTCTTGGTTCAGAACTTTGTGCTTCGCCACCATCGAACAACCTCTCTATAGTTGTGTTTAGTATTCCACGAAATAAATTAGTGCTCTTTTTCCTATACGCGACTAGATCTATTCCCCTCTTGATGACGACTCCAACCATTAATACAAATCATCCGCCGATGAAGACGACATTAGTTTTTATATATAAAAGAAACTTTATCTTTGAAAAATATAAAATTCTTGAAGAGAGAGTGGGTGAGAATGGATGATGGTGTGAAAAAAAAGGTAAAAGGTGATATTTATAGAAGAAAACCAAAGAAAAAAAAGGAACTAACCGTTGCCAACGATGAAAAAAGAAAAAAAACTCAACGTAAAGATGAACCAGCATGGAGGGTGTTAGGGGGTGCGGGCGGTAGTGTTTGGGCCGAGTCACGCACCAACCAACTCACACTCGCTTGTGATGCGCACGTTATTAATTGGCTTCTTGCTTTCCCACTTCCCATTGCTTTTAATGCCTTATCATTTCTTGGTTTTTATATTTTTTTTTCTCTTTCTTTTACTTTCCTTCATTGTTTGTTATTTCTATTTTCGTTTTTTCTTTTCTTTGTTGGTAATAAATAAGAAGGTACCTTTAACTTTTTCATAAATTTTGTATACCGTTCATAGTTTTTTACACTGTATTTGTATATTTTTAAATATAACAAATAAAAAAACTTTATAAACGAGGTCACAGTAATCCGTGTGTTGCAACGAAAAATAAAAAATAAAGATGAATACTGTTAAAACTAACTTCCAAACACAAGTATTTGAAATAAAGCAGATAATAATTTAAACAATTGAAATCAAATATATGGTATAAATTTATTTTATCTGCGTTTTAATATAAACTTTAAATTTATCTTAAACATTTGTCTTTAAAATCGTAATAAATAAAAAAAATGGGCTGCATAACTAGACCGAGAAGCCCAACTCCTTGTAAGCGGCTAGTTTGGAATAGATTGAAGGACATCCAAATAGATGTTAGATTATGAAGAAGTCGGTATGAATGGATTCACTCAAACTTCCAAGATTTCAAGTGGCTAAGAGAGTATAATCGAGTTAAAATCTTTTTTAATTCTTAATAATTTTGAAAACGTGTTTCGTTCTAGTTGTTTTCCATCATTTTTATTTTTTTGTTCTCATAAAAAAACTTACTTTATTACAAGTTAATATAATATATTAAATAAATATTTTTTTAACTTGTTTTCCTCTTACTGTTAACAAAGTCATTAGCCTAGCTACGAAGTCCAGATCGACCGATGTTTGTTACGAAGAAAATCATAAAAATCAAAGAAATCAGGCAATCATATAATACTTGATACGATATTCGGTACCACCTTTGAACAAAATTCTGTACCTCGTAAAATCTGTACAAGTCCGACACCATGCTCACCCCTATCGAATTATAAAAATACCTAGACCAAAGATCGAACCGTACGTGCTATATTCTGATTGGTTAAAGTCCGATACGGGTTTGGTCATTCTCGTTTACAGGTATTTTTTAAAAACTCATAAAGTAACAACAATTCAAAGACATTACACCCAAGTATAGTTTGGTGGGTTTCAATTCTTGATGCTCTGGTTTTAAAAAATGAAAATAAAAATAAGAATATAATGAAGGAATAACAAGCAAATGCAACAGAAGGCAACCAAAATTTCATCCATTGAACAATTGTATCCTACTAGAGACTCAAAATGCTCAAGCATCCTTGTCTTCTAAAGATTCATCAGGTTTACGACAACAAATGGAAAATTAAACTCGAAAATATCTCAAAATACTATTGGATTCACCTTGTCTTTCAACTGTCACCAGGGAGAGACTTGATGATGTCAGAATCACCTGTTATTTTCACAGTAACAATAATGTCAAATGCCATGTTTTAAAGGGATTCAAAAATGATAGCATCCGTAATTTAAAAGAATTGGGTTCAAACCTGCATCGATGATGCTTAGGCAAGATACACGGAAATACTTTCCACATGCAGTCCCGAGATCAACATTGTCTGAACATTAAAAATTGAAAGCTCGACAAGTTCAGAAAAACAAAATTATAACTAAACAAACTCAATACTAATGGAAAAACATGAGTTGTCTCTAAAAGCCACTCGTATACCAAACTCAAATTTAGCCAGTAAAAAAAAGGGAAACAGACTTGAATAAAACTATAGCATTTTTGCCATTTTATAGATACTAGGGAGTCCTATATATATTCACTATATGAGTGCTTTAAAGAAAAAAGGTTGAATAAAGGGGTAACCTATATAAAAATATCCCTGCAATAATTTAAAAAAACCTACTCGATACCTAGTACTTTCAAGTATAAATTTGATTACAAGTTCAAAAAAACATGATCTGCTGCCCATTAACACAAGGTTTTCCGAATGAGAACAGTTAAATTTGACAGAAGTTGTGTAGAAACTGCATTAAGCCTATCTTTCAGTCTGAATATTAACACAAAACTAGATATTCTCCTTACGGTAGCATAACTAATGTTTAACAAAAGAGAGCTAGATTCTATTTGCAAGGAGTCGCTAATGCCAGCAATAATAAAAAAGCAAAAAACATTAATCCACATAGAACTAATCTGGCTAAGAAGCGAAAAAGTTAAGAAAGATAGATGAAAAAAACGAGGTATTAACATACTTCCGTTGTAATGATGAACCCCGACTTTGGCAAGCATTGCGTAGTACTCAATTTCGGACTTCCTCAAAGGAGGGCAATTGTTAGATATGATAATCAGCTTGCCTGCAGTTTGCAACAAATCCATATAATATCAAAACCATATGGTAACACACTTATACAAACTTCAAAAGCAAAGCCCCACCCTTAAGTCTTGGAAAAGTTAGCTTTTTAACTAATAGTTTATTATACTTGTAAAAGTTTTTAAGCATCACTGGCATTTTTATGCACCAAGTGTTTATCTGCTTTGAAAATAAGCACACAAGCAGGTAACAATGACTTATTCCTTATAAGTAAGCAGAAAGGTAGGCATCAACAGAGGGTTTTGGACTCTATGAATAGTAAAGCAAAAACACGACAGGCAGATAAGCAATTCTATGACATGTGAATAACAAGATTCAAAATACTAAAAAACTGATTATACGAAGTGGATTTATATATGTAAGTTCAAAATTCTACATATACATACAGATCAAAACCAAACAAACATAACTAATTCTTATCAACATTACTTCAATCCAAATCATAGAGGGAAATATTATCTTCTCATTATATATGTATTCTTTCGTTTTCATAAATTCGCAATTCCTAGGTTTAGATCTCGATTTTTAAATTTCAAACACAATCCAGACTGAGAGAGAATTTCTATAACCTTTAGAGCTCCTTAGAGATTCAAGCACAGTCTTGTATCCAAGAGTGTATTTTCCACTCTTCATAACAAGAGCCAGCCTATTGTTGATGCTCTCATGAGTCTTCTTCTGTAATTCCGCAAAAGAAACAAATCAGAATAGATACAACAGACGATGAACACACCCACACGTATACACAAACACGGATGGATATAGAGATAAAGATGTGTGTGTGTGTATTACCGTCTTCTTTCCTGACACCATTTTTGCTCCTGCAACTGCGAGAAAAAGTCTATATGTGAAATTAACAAAGGAAGTTAGCTCCGATTGAAGAATGATGGATGAGGTATTGTTATTTAGGGTTTGCTTGCTTACCCGCGGCGGTGAACAAAATGACACAGAGTATGCGATTATGTTAGGTATTTAAATGGACCGAGGAAGAAGCTGAGGGTTATAAATAAGCCTGTAAGTCTGTAACTATTGGGCTTTTTGGGTTTTGTTTTGGGCCACATATGAACTTATGAAATATGAAATACAAAAAAAAATTATATATATATATATATATATATATATGTATATATATAGGTGTATGTAAGGAATTCATGGGTGGGCAATCCAATCGAAGAAGAGGGAATTGGACGACTAATATTGATTCTCGTACGAAAAACAGTTCTTGTTTAAACTTATATATATATAGGAGGGTTCATTTGAGAACCAGTTTTATTGCGAGAACCGTTTGTAGCCATTGATCATAATTAATCAAAGGTTTATATTAATT
>JAUEJL010095930.1:0-13715 GCA_032274825.1 Drosophyllum lusitanicum
TGATTACCTGATGCTTTTCTTTGAAATTCCTTAGAGTTTGGATGCGGAGATGAAGGCCCTCTAGCTCCTTGTTATTGCTTTCCTTGGCTCCAAAGACATACACACAACATTCAAGTTTTGAAGAATGAACGGTGAAGAAACCCTTGGGGGCTGCGCCCTAATTTCTTATATATATTCATGCATCCCATAAGGCCTAAGCCCACCATATCCTCAAGCCCAAGTCCATAAGCCATTATTTAATTATTTAACCAGATGTCTCAAGGTTGGGTAAGCCCAAATGAACCACACTTTATTTCGTAAATCCTAACCAAATCCTTAAATACTTTAATACTAATACTAATAATAATCTTTCATATATATTTTCGAACTTGGGTATTACACTCGGTCAATAAACAGTAAATATTGAAATTCTAACACATATGTATGATAGATTAAGCAAAGCATGATAACGATATAACTCTTAAAACATGTCATTCATTGAAATCAATCCAAATAACAAATGTTTATCTCTTCTATGGAGGAAAAGTAAGGGATTTAGCCCACAATGAGTAAACTAGACATACGAAATCTCTAGAAAACATGTAAATCAGAATTGACATGAATAGTTGGAAGAAACCAATGATGTTGGGGTCTTCATCGTCAACCTTCAAGCCTTGATCTTCAAAAACCAGCTTCTTGAGTCGTCTCTACTGCCTGCCTCCCTCCCTCCCTGGACTTCAAATATGTTTCAAATTAGGTTACAAGTCTCCTAAACTGTGCTAGACATCTATTCATACAGTTTTGAGATTATCCTCCCGTCGTGTCGCGACATACTTTTGTCGCGTCGTTACACACATCCCCCCCGACTTATCCACTTTTTGAAATATGATCAATATCTTCATGTGAAATATGATCAATATCTTCATGTCATGTCACAACGACTCCTTCACATCACATCGCGAAAATTAATTTCAAGAAAAGTCGTATTTTTCTTTTGTTTTTTCCTCGTTTGAGCTTAAACTTCTCGCCTTTCATTATTTCAGCATGAAATATATAAACGAAGATATTAAGTATCTTTTGTTCTCTTTTTCGCATAATAAATGGCTAAAGATAAATAAATATCGCATAAGATATATTTATAATAAGAGCGATATCAAAATACCTACACTTGAACTTTGCTTGTCTCGAAGCAAATCATAAATTATCTAGGCCTTAGAAAATCAACATGTAATATCGTTCTTAAAAATCAAGAATCGCTTGCCAATATCAGTAGGATTGATTAAAAAACAAGACATGAACTATATTTAGAATCATGCACATACTTGTGTTTAGGTCCTCCTTAACTTCTCAACCCTCCAAATACTTTCTCTTTTAATAAATAACCACACCTTAATCTCTGAATTATTTATCTTTTCAAAACGCAATTAATTTACTTTTTAAGAAATCTCTCGACTTCAAGGCTTGTCGTAGATTTTCCAATTTTAATTTGACATATGTTTTTAACAATATATCTCCTATAAGTTCATGACTTTCTATGAACCTATGTAGCAAACATTCAACTTAACTCATCTCAAACCAGCTTTACATGATTAGGTGTAGAACATCACTCAGAATTTACTAATTCGAGTTCCAAAGATGTTGAGTGACTTATTTTTTTTCAACTTATTTTTTTATTATTGCACTCTTAGGCTTCTTTTTTTCAAAGCATATGATTCTTAAAATTTGAAATTCACACTCAACCAATCTTTGTCAAGATTTAGCTGCTTTTCATTGAAATGAGTATGTTAGAATACCAGCACACTAATTTAAATTTAAAAGAGCTTAACCTACTAATCTTGAATAACTCACAAACTAAAAAGTGGGCTATTGATCGAAATTTCTTAGAATTGGTGAAAAGCCACAAAAAGTATACATAAAAGTATACCTTTTGAACTTGTTTACAAATCACACACCTTTAACTAACACCTATTCTTGCTTGAATGATAATGAAAATTTAAATTCTTTGCCCAGAAAATATCATGATTAAAGAGGACTTAAGATCAAATGGAAAAATCTTTTTCTAGCCCCCTACCCCAACTTAACTTGTACAATGCCTTCATTGTACAAATAACAAAATAAAAATAAGATAGAAAGGATTAGAAAAAAACTCACGTGGGTATATATTATTCACAACGTGATCGGATTAAATTAAAATTGCTGAACGATGAGCATACTCCCGCACTCCGTATAATAAAAGCATATTCTGAAGCAAGACAGCTCAAGCAGGATCGTGAGACATCATCATAAACATACAAATATAAACATAAACAATCCAAAAGGTGTACATCATAAATGAGAAATATAAATAATGTCCGGATCAAAAGATGATAAATCAAGATAAACAAACAAAAACCCGCATCCTCAATCATCATCCTCCTCGGAGTCCTGTCCTCCATGTCCGGATGGTCATGGTCTGGCAAAGGAAATAGCATGCGCTTGTCCGGAGACGACAATGATGCTGCTGCTGGTGGTGTGGCTCCCTTGTCGAGTAAGTAGTGTCATCATCATAGAAAATATGCTGCAAAGTCATATGTTGCACTTCCTTAGCATGTCCAGGTGCGCGTCTCCTACACTGCGCGCACGTGCCTCACTGGCTTGCTCAAGTGGCTTTCCCGGAATCTTGGCCTCCTCCTTGTCCACTCGGTCAGCTGCATCACCTCTAAATAATTAACTCACGTGACCATCAGCTCCAATCTCAGCTGACGTGTCTCCACCTCCACCGTAAGTAACCCCATGATCTAGCCAACATCGGGATGAACTATATATCCACCGCACATTGGGATCACCTACTTGGCCTAGTGGCTCAGAGAGCATGGAAGAATGCAATGCTGTGTAGAACATTGCAAAGAGTGTTGGGCGTGAGAAGGCAGTAAAGGAAGAAATTGTGGCAGTCACTTTCTCACTGCCCCTATGATGAGAAACGGAAGTGGATATCAGGCGCTACAGTACGTAGAAGGTGGACGGGGAATCGGATGCTGCTCTCTATGACCCTCCTCGACTCATATGCCTCGTTGACTACCGCCTCTAGAAATACAACGAATTTCTCAACCGGCCCACGCAAGCATTGAGTCAGAAAATGCTGCAAGAAGGGGCTAGTAGTCTAAGGGCGGGTGTATAACCCTAGTCTCTGCCCCAACTCCATCATGCTGAAATCATGGCTCATCCTCACATACCCGTCGATCATGTAACACCCCAATTTTATAAATGTTATTAAAATAATTTGTGAAGTAAAAGAGGAGGAAATTGAGTAGAAGTTATAAATTATTAAATGGTTTGAAATAATGCTCCCAAATATATCCTTATTGGGATTTACGGATATCGATGAATAAGTTGTAAGTCGGAAAAGGGAGCGGGGTACTTGCTAAGAAGGGGACACCACCAAAGAGGCAGCAGCCCTTCTTCTTGTGCCTTCTTATTCGTTCCCTTATCTTCTTCCTTCTTCTTCTTGATCTTTCCTATCTTCTTCTTTTTAAACACACATCTTTAAATTACTAATTGGAGCTGAGATTGGTAAATTACAAGGAGGTTAAACATATCTCAATTAAGGGATTCAAGTTTCAAATATTGTAAGTATTCCTTTTAATTGTGTTTTGAAGTGTTAATTTATTTAGGAAGTTTATAGAGTGTTTAATGATCAAGGGAGTGTTATATGCTGTCTCATATGGTTAATAAGTGTTGTAGGGAATGTTTAGAAGTGTTGGTTATAGGGTACGAGCATGCCTTGCCCTAAAGAGGCTCAGGGTGTGTTTGTTGATCACGGGCGTACCTATGAGTAAAAGCACGAGCGTGCCTTGTCCTGTGTAGTGTTTTAAAAGTTATGTTTTGATTGAGTAAGAGTAACAAGTATCATATACTTATTCTTAGGTATTTAAGGACCTAAGGAAAAGACAAAGAGAATGCGCTAGAAGTGTTTGACTCCAGGTTGAGTTCAACCTGATACTTAGAGATATTAATTATTTGTGATTATACATGTTTGATACCAAAATGAGATTTAGTGTATGACTACTATTATGTGATGGTATATAGAGAATTGTTATTAACTAATTTGTTAAAGAGTATAGAGATGAATATAAAGTTAACATAGATGAGTATAACTGTAGTTAAGAGAAAATAAAGAGAATGCGTTCTTACAAAGATATATAGTTATAAATACATACCTATATACATTATGAGCATGTGTGAAAATACCGAGAAGAGTGATATCTTTGTGAGATACATAACGAAGGGTTAAATATAAGAATAACCGTACAAGTGTATGTAAATATATAAACATAAACATATGAGAGAGTATAATAGACTATGTCTATATATATATATTCAATAATAGAGAAAAGAGAAAGGAAATGAGAGAGATGGAAGAATAACGTAGAGACGGTGTAAACGTGTAATAATATATAAATGCTATTCACGTATTCCATGATTAAATGAATCAAGAGGTAGAGAATAATGAGAGTTATAAACGGTATATGTTTAGCTATAATTGTGCTAATTATAGCGTTTCAATGTGGACTATGTGTGAGATAACAAGTATGTGATATATATACATATATACATATATGAGAGATGATGCTTAGCCTAAGAGACACATGTGGCTCGTCAATGAGATTAGCTAGATGCTGAGGTGAATTGAATTCAAGAAGTCAATGTGACTACTAGAGGTGAGACTATATATGAGTCCATGTTGATGAAATAAATATCTATGACTTTGCTTATAGCTGTATATAGGTTAGGTGTATTGTGTTACTGTAACACCCGCAAACCTGGGCTAGTAGATTAACGGGTTAGCGGTATGTGATTATTGGCATTTAAATTAATTATATGATTTTATGAGTTAATTAATATGAATTAAGTTAATTAATTAAGAAGTTAGTTAATTAATTAAATGGTAGTATTATTGAAATTATATGTGTTAAATATGTATGTATGTTAACATGATTATGTGGGTATGTATGTATATAAATATGTGTATACGTATGCATGTAGAGAGTAACACCTCATACCTTGGTTTTGATGAAATGCATGTGTACGTGTATGTATATGATGAATTGATATATGTTTCTGCTCATATTTAGCAAAGCAAAAAGGTGTGTGTGTGTGTCTTAATCCTCTGCCGAAGAAAGCAAGAAAAAGGAGTTGTAAACTTGAAATCTCAAAGTGTAGATTTTGAAGTTGTTAAATTCAAAGTGAAGGTTAGTTTATGATTCTAGAAAGTTATTTTGTATCATGGCATGTTTTCTTGTTGATTCACATGACTATATGAAGAACCACCATTGTTGGAGCTTGAAGCTCAAAACTTGCTAAATGGGTATTGTATGTTTTAATGACTTATATGATTAAAAGATGTTCTTGATTCATGGAATCATGTTTATAGATGTTTGTATATATTTTTGATAAGCTTTGATAAGTTTTGAGAAACCTGGAATTTAATCTATGAATGTTAGAAGTTGGCGGATTGCGAGGTGAAGAAGATGATATGAAATCCGAGAGATAGAAACCAATACCTCAAATCCGATGAACTCGAATCTGGTATCCTTAAAACCGACAGTTTCCAAATCCGAGAATATCAAATTCGACAACCTAAAATCCGGGACTTGAAATCCGGATAACCCAAAAATCCGACACTTTGAATCCGATATTCTAGAATCCGAGACCAAGAGTTGAGACTCGGAATCCGAGAGATGGAACCCGATAGATTAAAACCGACAACCTAAATCCGGAACCTGGAAATCCGAGATCCTGAAATCCGATGGTCTCAAATCCGACATTTGTGTAACGCGACGCGTCAGATTCCTGGACGCGACACGTCCGACGATTTTTAGAAATGTGAACTTTGTTTTATTGATCTTTTGAATTGTATTTTATGTGTTAATGATATGTGGATTTATTATGGGTATTATGATATAAATATATGTGGGGATATATATTTATGAATCAGCAACTAATATTGGTGATTGCTGTGTTTTCAGGCAATCCCAACACTCAGTAATATTATACATCTGAGTGCAGCTTCTGAGAACTAGAGGTGAGTGGACGTTAATCGCGGATGGTTAAGATTATGGTTGATGTTATAGATGTGATGCATGCGTATGTGATTGATAGACCGTTGAGTCTGATTGTTGATTGATTATATCTGTTGCATGATTATTTGGCCGATACGTGCTCGAGGTATGATATCGAGTTACGTTTGAGAAGTCAGCTATACGTGGAATTGGGCTAGGCTCCTCTACTGGTTGGTTGAACAGTGGTAGTCTTACTGATGCATGTGTTGCATCAGAGGAGAATTTCACTGTGCCAATTCAGTAGAGGGCTATCGGTAAACCTTTGCTTTGGCCAGCATTGATTGTAGGTTCTGCGCCGAACCGCCGGTCTTCTTGATTGTGTGTTTACATGCTTTTGTATCGATTGATGATTTTTGCTTTCTTGTTTAGCTTCCTCTCACTTAGCTTTATGCTAATTCCCCACAGTTGATTGTTTTTGCAGGTTTGTGTGTTTGTGAAGTTTGTTATGGAAAGCTTGACCCCGCTTTGATATTGACTTTGTTTTGAAACGAGCCATGTTTTGTTTAGTAACACCATGACGGATGCTATGTTGTATTTGTAAACAGATGTTTTGATGGTTGTAAATATTCGTACTTTATGTAAATTCTTATTTAATGTTTCCGCGGCGTATTTAAAAAAATGGCTTAGGATTTTACGGTGTTACAAGAGAAGAAAGGGGTGGTGGCCGGTGGTGTTGAAGCAGTAAGTACAGTAGATTTAGGGTTTTTAGAGTGAGAGGATTTAGGGTTTTTAGAGTGAGAGGAATATAGAGACGATGGATATATGTTGGTGGTAGTCATATGATGGTGGTCCAGCGAAGGCAGTGGTGGTCCGAACTTATGATGTGACGGTGGCGGATGTGGTGCAACGGTGGCGGTGGTGGCTTGAGATTTTGATAGGAATGGTGGTGGTGTGAATGGAAGAAAGAGTTGGGAGAGTTTGATATGTGATATGGATGTGTGTTTGACTATTTTCATTTTTGAAGGGAGAGATATTGTTTGGTAATAAGGATAACGTGGAAAATGACAAATATGCTCTTAGTTTAACGGTGACATTTAACGGCAGTTAGTGTAAAGGATCAAAAGCGAAACAAAGTGACAACCACAGTGACTAATTTCGTAATTTTTTAAAATTAAAGGACCAAAACTGTAATTTCATGACAATCACATGGACCATTTTTTTAATTAACTCCAAAATATATATTAACATACAACATTGACGGCGGCTACATACACAAATTCATCAACAACACATACGGCTGCAATTCAAAAATATATTCATAAATCAAAGAAAGGCAGCGATGAAGCTTTAGAGCAGATCAAGGGGAGCGGTCTATAAACCAGTATTTGAAGAGGGAGACCACGACTTCTATGAGATTAACTCGGTTTGTTTATAATTGGTCTATAATGATTTATAAACTTGGTTTTCTTTGTGTTTCTTGTTTTGTACCTTGTCTATGAGTTAGGGCTCCTGTTTTACCTATATTAGATGAAACTCATGGATTGATTCATTTTGATTAGTGAATTATGTGTTTGATCCAATTACATATAGTTAAAGATCCACTCATTTAATATTTTTACTTCCAATTGAGTATTCTATAGATTGTAAGGTGTTTTTAATGGGAATTAATTATGCATGTTATCTATATTGATGATTTAATTATTGAATTACTGGGTAAACATTATGGATAATGTTTAAGAATAACTAATTGGTAACCTAGATATTAAGTTAGTGTTAATCTATCAAATGGGAGTTAGTAGATTAAAGGGTGAATCGGGAAATTAGCCTATTATTGGATTGTAAACAAGGTGTAATTGGTTAAATGGGTTTAGAAAAAGATTCTCTACCTTAGTTTAATTAATTATTTAACTTGGCGATTTGGGAGATGAGTTAGGTTATCCGTTAGAACCATAATAGTCTAAACGGTAATCTTGTAATGTTGAAAAGTTCCAAAATAGAAGAGAGTTTTTTCTCTTTTTTATGTGGCAAGGTTGCCAAAGACTTCATGATGACATGACATGACATGAAATGAATCATAGTTGACCACTTGATTAAGGCCTATTTCATTACCACTTGTGAGCGGTGTTTTCAAAACCAGACCAAACTGGACTGGCCGGTCGGACCGGTCCAACCGGGAACCAAATATGCCTACGGTCTAAAACAGCCCGGAAAACCGTCTTTAAAAAACCGGCTGGTTAACAAAGAATCGGCAAACTGGACCGGACCAGTGAACCATCGAACCGAAAATTTGCTTGAAATCCTATTGTTTTTCGATCGTAGGCTCCTTTAAATGAAGTAGAAAATGATTGAATGTTCGATAACAATAATTCTCATCTTTCAATTATTACAACGTATAACTAGTAACATGAGTGGCTACAAACAATAATTCTTATCTTTCAAGAATTATTTTATTTTTTATGTGTTTTGTGAGAGTATATTTTTAGAAATCAATATATTTTTTTGTTTTTAAATAATTATGACATCTTCCGGTTCAACCGGTAGGACCAATAAACCAGTAGAGTGACGGTTCAATGCCGGTCCTGTTTTCAAAACATTGCTTGTGAGTCAAATTATTTCCCTCATCATATGGGAAAAGTACTAAGTTGTTATGGTTGTGTGAAAGCATGGAATCTCAATACCATTTTTATGGATATAGACTTTTGTCTTGTCTCCAAGTGTTGGTGAAATCTGTCATGACAGATGAGCAATTGAGTTCATGTACTTACAGTTTCTCTAAGTAAAAGAAAAAAATGAAATCCTTACATATGAGCTACTATGGGAAGCAAAGAAATTATCTACTTACTACTGAGAAACTCTTTTACTGAAAAAAAGTGTAATATAAACAACCTTTAGTTAGTTTATGCGAACAATATTAAGTCATGAAAATAAATGACTTAAGTTTTGTTAACAAAGTCACCATCGGGTGAATACATTTGACTTTTGACAAGTAAGATAAAATGCACTTGAGATAAACTAACACATTCATGATGGGGAGTTAATGTTTAAGTATACATCGAGCAAGACTAGGATGGAAGAAACCTCCGACACCTTCACTATATGAACTTGAAGATTCACGTGGAAAGTAGTTAAGGATTTCCTAGTGTTGAATTATGCAGTTATCTGGAAACTGATCTAATCATGATTAAATTGATTCTCCTTTTGGATGGAAAGAGTAAAAGTTTATATAAACGAATTATACCATTGATTAAGTTTATTGAGGAGGGAGGAATTGTAATATCCTGAACTTTGAAATGTCATTAACTTAGATTAGTGAGGTGTTTAAATACTCATTAAATTATTAACATTGAGATATAAAAGATCTTGATTTTTATGTGTTAACAAATAAATTGTGAAAGTTTAATAAAGTTTCATGTAAGTTTGTGTGGTTAAAGTATGAGAAACTGAACTTAGGGGCTGAAATGGTAAATATAGGATATATAAATACCCAAGCTTAGATATTTTTGACTCGTTTGAGTTTTTGGTGACTTGTTTTGCTTGGATTTAGGGCTGGACAAATTTGGAGACTTCGATTGTAGTGTTTTTAGTTGCTATTAAGGCCCTATGTTATCATATGCTGAATTTCTAAGTCAAATGGGTCATTTTTGGGCAAAATATCATAAATTAGGGTTTGATTCTTATGGGTGTGATTATGTCTATGTTTGAGTCCTGAAATAAACTTGTGTTGATTTGTATATAAGTTACTTAGAAGTTGTAATTAAGTTTAGGTCGAATTAGTGACCTATTGGATGAATTTAGTTCAAGAAAACTTGAAATTAAGTTATTGTTTGGAAATTTCATCACCCACAGGTCTGTCTTGTTAAATTCATATAAAATCATTGGTTTGTCATATTTTGGCATATCATATATCGTTGGAAAGCTAAGAATGTCTAGTTTAGTCAATTTTTTATTGTTAGTCCCACATTAGATACGTAACAACGAATGTTTATAGAAGGGGGGGTTAATACAAATTCTAGCTTTTAAAAATTAAGACACATATTTATACTTTTATATAATTTATATTGACTGTAAATCAAGAATTACATATACTAGAAGCGGAAATTCTAAGTACAATAAAAGGTGGCAACAATTTGTCTAACACATAGACAAGCTATTTCTAAAACAACTAATGTTTTAGAAAGTTCAACACATGAACGAGTTTGGTTCCACACAAGTTGTTAACTTTAAAAACTTGTTCTTGCTTAAAAGCTTGAACTTGCTTCTAAAATATTTTCTTAATATCTCAAATTATGAGATTGCTGTGAAGTGTAGATATATTTTGCATGTCCAACATGCCATGGTATATATAGATTTCTTGGCATCCGGTTGGCTAAGAGAAAGGAGACATAAAGGCCAAAAAAATACTATTATAATTGTAAAGTTAGTGGGTGGAAAGTAAACTTACTTTAATCAAGTATTGTGTAAAGTACGTATACTTTTCACAAAAGGTGCAGCCCACTCACATTATAATAATATTATTTCCTATGCTTTTTGCCTTGGAAGTTTAAACTTCTCTTTCCATGATAAGATCGATCCCTTTTGTCGCTTGCTTGATCCAAAAGGTGCTTTAAGCTTTAACAAAGACAGATCTAAAGGTATATAAGAACAACACATGTTCTGACATTGACTTAAAAATAAATACAAAGTATACAGTGAGCTGATATAACATGTTTTACAACTACGCTGATAAAATGTTCTGAACTACATAATAAGATTGCTCAGCCTAAGGTATGATGATCAGATGATCATACACAAGGACTCAGCTGATAACAGATGCTCAGCTAATCCTAGAGATGCTCAGCTAACCAACTGTTAGACTTGGGTAAGTGTAAGCTAATCAACCTAGATGATCAGTTGATCAAGAATGCTCAACTGATCATTTAGGGTGATAAGCTTAACACAGAAAACAAAGTCTTGTGTAAGATGTACTTAACTGATGTGAGTTGCCCTCAGCTGATCATTGTAATTGCTCAGCTAATGGTTGTAGGCACTCAGCTGATTAAGGCCTTTGCTCAGCTGACAGTTGTAGTTGCTCAACTGGTGGTCTCAGCAGCATTAACTTAGACTAGAAGCATTAACTTTGAACAGCAACATCAACTTGGGTAAACAACATTGATTCAGGTAGGCAGTATTAACTTTGAGTAACCTCATTTCTGTCGAGCAGCATTAACTTTGTAGAGCAGTATTACCTTCGATAACAGCATTAATCTTCGTAAACAGCATTAACTGTGACAATCAGCACTAACTTTGGAGAGCAGCACTAACTTTGAAAAGTAGCACTAACTTTGGTGAGCAGTACTAACTTTGTCAGCATTAACTTTGTCTATCAGCATTAACTTCGCCTATCAGAATTAACTTTGTCTATCAGCATTAACTTCGTCTAACAACATTAACTTTGTAAATGAACATTCTTCAAGTTTGTTTAAAACAACACATGTTCGAAAACATTCTAAGTCATTCTGAATGTAAGGTTTGATTATCATCAAATCCCATATATTTCAATAGACAGATTTGACTATTAGGGTGAAGTGATTTTATCCCCAACAATGACCTCATATGTTTAGATTTGATAAGAAAAAAAAAGCTTGAAAGATAGTGTTTAAAAGTATTAAGCTGAATTATGTTAAAACTGTCTGACTAATTAGCTTAAAGATAGAAACTAAATTTCTAAGTATGTCTTAGATAACTTGAATGAATTCCTAAGTTAAGTAAGAGTATTTATGTGTGTGTACACATAGAAAATCAAAGTCTGGTTAAAGTACTTAACTTGATAAGTCTCTAGTTGAGTAACTCGACTTAGCAGGAAAGTAGGCCCAATAAGAGTTTAAGTGTGTTTTAAATTTTTTACTCCCTATCTACGGCTAGATAAGAAGATTCAAGATTGAAGATTCAAATTTGAAGACTCAAGATTGAAGATTCAAATTTGAAGACTCAAGATTGAAGATAGAGTTATCCAAACTATATATGTGTCTATATAGGTGTTACATTGAATTAGCAGATTAGGATAAGTCTTAGTTTGTTAGTTTAGATATTTATTCGTAGAAGCAACTATATGAGTTAACCTCTTAATGTGTTTAAAGGTTACGCGTTTGTTCATAACCAAAACCACCTTAAGATCACGGCATGCACGTTTGTCCATGTCTGATAAGTTCAGACTTGTTTAGGGTGTTCATTATTTCTATTCATCTGTTTAAACAACAAAACAATGTTTAGCAATTAGTATGTTAGAATTGAGAGAGAGTTAGATATTAATCAGTGGGTTAAATTAACATTTCATTACTGTCTTGTGTTGAATCTTGGTTTAATTAATAAAAGCGGTCAATTTGATTTTGATTTGTTCATCATTAGTTAAGTTGTGTATTCAACCCCCCTTCTACACTTCTATGTCAGTTTGTTGATTAGCATAGGAACCAACAATCCTAATAAAGGATATGGAAGGGTCAATAGCAGGAATCCAAACAAAGGATGAGCTACTTAGACTATTTGCCAAAGCCGAAAAGGGGAATGATCAACTGGAAGCAATCCCTAGAGATGAAATCAGGACACTACTCACTTCCTTTCATAAGTCTGGAAATAAGGGAAGAACAAGGCTTGCTGGACTAAGAGATGCTAGAATTGAATCTGAGATTCCAAAATGGGTAGAGTTCAAAGAAAATACATGTTGATAAACCCATTCAATGATTCATGTATTTGGATAGGCAAGGCAACAAATGTTTCCAAAATCTTTCACGAATATATATCATTGGAACAACTCAAGTATTGGCTCTAAGAATGATGCGTGATAGATCTGAGCAGAATAGTATGTTTAGATACAAAGCAAATAAAGCAATCAGATTGAGAGGAAAATCTTCCTGAGTACTTTAAGAATTAAAGTATTCTATGTGAATATTATTGTAATAGATTCGTTATATATTTTTTTGTAAGCACTAAGTGTGCATATTTGATCTAAATGATCATAACTTTTTGAATTTTGTTGAAAAGTTCATATATGAATGAATACATTATTTGGGTTAGTTCAAAGTGTTTTATTATGTTCAAACTAATTATTGATATGTTCGGATAAAATTTGATAAGTTCAAATGAATATTGGTCAGTTCAAAATTTGATAACATAAATTATGTGAAGTCTGTCAGACTGAAAGATAGTTTATCAGCTTAAGCTGAGCAGTCAACTCTAGAACATAAACAGAGTTTCTAGGAAAGTTTTAGATAACTTAAATGATATGAGTCTCTACGTGTATGTACATGTGGAAGATCGAAGACTGGTTCAAGAACTCAACTTGATGAGTTTCAAGCTGAGTTACTCAGCCCGATAGAGAAGTCAGCATGAAAAGGGTTTGAATTTGCATTAAACTCAAAACTCTCTATCTATGGTTGGATAAGAAGATTCAAGATCGAAGATATAGTTTATCCAAGTTATCTATTTAAATGTACAGCTAAGTTTAGTTTAAATATGTAACACCGTAAAATCCTAAACCATTTTTTTTAAACACGTTACAGAAGCATCAAAGAAAGGATTTACATAAACACCAATATTTACAACTGTTTACAAATACATCCATCAAAACATCTGTTGTGTTACAAAGCATATTATGGCTCGTTTCAAAACATATATGAGAGTGCTGGTCAATCTTTCCTCTAACAAAACAACTCAGCAACAAAC
>JAUEJL010095941.1:0-13713 GCA_032274825.1 Drosophyllum lusitanicum
TCTAAAATCAAACAAAAACCATGAAATTAACCCAAATCTATGACCTTATGACTGATTTTGAAGGAGATGAACACAAAAATACCAATTTAATTGAAGATTAACCCAATCTCTGACCTTAGAACTTTGCGGCAGTGGTGGTGTGAAGATGGTGGTGGCGATGGTGGTTTGAAGGCCGCGATGGTGAAGAAGGTTTGAAGGCGGCGGTGGCGATGGTGAAGAAGGTTTGAAGGCGGCGGTGACCTTAGAACTTTGCGGCAGTGGCATTGTCAAAGGTCGTACCGACGGTGGTGTCTGCAATCTCCTCCCCATTAAACAACTTTAACCTTTAATTTGCAGATCTAGGATCCTTTAAAGGTATCGGCGGTGATGATGGTGGTTATGAAGGTATCAGCGGTGGTGATGCTGGTTACGAAGGCGATGGCGGTGCTTAGAAGAATTAGGTCGGCGGCGGTACCTGGTGCTTGAAGGTTGGCGACAGTGGTGCTAGAAGGAGGTTGGTGACAGTGGTGCTAGAAGGAGGTTGGTGACAGTGATGCTAGAAGGAGGCCGGCGATGGTGATGTTGAAGCTTGAAGGAGATGGCAACAGTGTATGAAGTTTGAAGGTCCAGATCTGCTATTTTAATTTATGAATAAAGGTTTTTTTAATTAAAATTATTAAAGATGCATAAACATAAAAGAAGGTAACCGGTTGAATAAAAAAAATGACCTGCTATAAAAGGTCATTTGTATGTAATGTAATAATTATGAAGGATGGTTGTATTTTTTTAAAAAATTTAAAGTTGATTGTATACAATGGTAGTTTAGCCAAAATTGGTTGTATTTTAATTCAGTTTGCCCTTATTTATGTATTACTTGTTGTCTCCATACCCATAAGCCCATCAACTCCATGTCTCCATGTATTTACTTAGCATACATCTTCTAATCTTCTAATCTAATATAAATAAAAGATTAATTTACATTCAATTTATTAGACAATCTTGACCCTTAATTTAATAAAATAAATATAAGTACTCAATCTTAACCATCTATTTAATCAAAATTAGAATTCTAATTTTAACTTTTCTTAGTCGAAATTGATTAAAGTTAATTGAGGAATTGCATATATGCCCTTCAAAAACATTAAAATATCATATTTGTCCACCATAATTCACAAATATCATATTTACCTTTTATAAGATTTAGAAGTATTATATTTAACCAAATTCTTAATTTTATCAATTTAAAATATTTTATAATCATTTAAATTTTTTTTTAGTTATAACCAATAAAGACCTAACCTTATTGCGCTGATTGTAATAACAATGATTGATGACTTATATAAGAAATACAACTATGTCTCTTCGTATAAGGATATCATGTTTCAACCATTGCGTCCACCTTCAACCTCGCGGTAACGCATCCACCGCTGGTTTGGTTTTGATTCCGTTTGTCGTTAGTTTTTAAAACTCTCATTTATTTCGTGTTTTATAATTATTTGATATTTTTTATTAATGTTTAATATTTATCATTTTTAAAACTCAACTCGTGTATTACACAGACATCTAATCTAGTTAATACTATCCAAACACGCATGTCTACAAAATATTGTTTAAAATATAAATAATAATTTAACGGTATGAATTCTCAAGTGTTTAAAAAGATTGTTAAGATCGAGTTCTTGTTATGGATCTTTTAGTAAGTTTGTGATATTTCGACTCAAACCAATGGACTGTAAGTGGAGTAACCCCTAACCCTTATTAAACACATTACAAAGTCACTTTCGTCTGATGTGAGACATTAATCAACACCCTCCCTCACGTGTGACATTCTTTTTCACACCTAACACGTGGATACATATGTGCTACGTAGATTTCATGTGGCCTTTGACCAACCACGGGTGAACTTGACCCTGATACTATGTAAATTTGTGGGGTTCCAATCCAAAACCAATGGGCTATAAATGGAGTAGCTCATAACCCTTATTAAACACATTACAAAATCACTTTTCGTCGGGACATTACTCAAACACTTTTTACTAATAATACAATACAAGATTAACAAGGGGATAGCTCCATTAAGAAAGTCACTTTTATGTATAGCAGTTTATACCAAATGTTAATCTTATAATAAATTAATATAAGATTCAATTTCTAAACATGATACTAATAATACAATACAACTCTTACAGATTTATATCAGTAACTATAATATTATAAATTTAGACTTTAGAAGGATGAATGTAAAAACTTTAGTACATCTGCTTTCATATGTCATTTAAGGAGTTGTATATTTTATTTTATGTTACATTAACAAGGGGAGAGCTCCATTAAGAACTTAAATTTTTGTAAGAACTAACAAATTGAGACAAATACATCTACAAATTCATTATATTCAAGATTATGTATCTTAATTAGAGTGTTTCGTGAGCTTTTAGAAAGTTTGGGTCGAAGAATGTCATGAAAATTGGAGGTATATAAAAATGCATCCGATGCGCGTCACATTTGATGGATTTTTATATTTTCATAACTATCTTACGCTTCTTTAGCACAAATTCTCTAAAAACGCAAGAAACACTATAATTAAGATGCATAATTATGAATCTAACGAGTTCGTATATTCATTTGACTTGATTTATTAGTTGTTACCCGTCTTTGACTTCTTATTTGATCCTTTCACATTAATAAAATTAAATAATTTGTAAACTTTTATTTGATCAACTATAGTCAGGTAGGATCGAACCAGATCAAGGTCTTACGATCTTATGATCAAGATCAAGATCCTACGTAAAATCATATATCTGCGTAGATACTTACAAATGACCAGGTCGTTTTAGTTAAATGAAATCGTAAGATCGATATTAGAATCTTAACAACTATGATTAAGACACCAACAAAAATATGTCTCTTCTCGTTAGTGTAAGACCTACTTGTGTGTGTGTTGACGAACAAAATGAACTAGTGACCTCATAGAAAACCAGACTCATGCCAACATACAAAACCAGGTCTAATTCCAACTGACATAAAGTGTCCTTTTTTTTAATTAATTAATTAATTAAATTTCTAATAAAAAATAAAAAATAATAATACGGAGTAGAAGACATTGTTGAGGATTTGCCAGCTATATTAAAGGTCATAGTGGGTAAAGTTTGACCCTACTTGTACTAAACTCACAAGCCAATATGAACAACATGGAAGCAAGGTCCAATTTTTGGTGGAAAGGCTCTCCAACATATAACTGTTTTTGGGTCCAATTATTTCTGGAATCTTTCCCTCATCTAACATTTTTAATCGCTGCATGTGTTTCTACTTAGACAGCTAATTTTTCATACACATAGTTACATAAAACCTAATAGAGTAAAATGGACTAATTGATTTCACCAAAGTAAATTGGCAAATTAAAACATCCAAGGACAAAAACCTTACACTTTGCTAGATGTGCGGTTTGATGATTTGATGTCTGATGTACACTCGATGAGTTAACCTTGTTGGTTCTATGATGTGGATCATGTATGAGTTTGAAGGATCTCATCAACATTCCAAGTACGGTAATCTGTTTAGTCGCGGACTTGTTGCCGTTAGTTCGAATGTTCAATCGATCAGACTTGATTATCAATTGACAATCACAACCCCCGGGATTACAATTTAGTTTATCAAAAAATATTATGATTTCCGGTATTCATAATTACCTATGAAACTAACAAAGAAAGTAAGCGTCGAATAAGGAGTCATCAAGGATCCTCACCTTGATTGGATCTGGTTTGCTAGGACTGATTTTCAACTGTTATGTCATCTTTCTCTCACACATACACACATGTGTAGGGTATGCCTTTATTTATTGGGTCATGATTGATTGTCCTATTAACTCAAACCCATGACTTGGTTTTAATAAGTTTATAAGTCGAAAAATAAGTTAGAAAAAATAAGTTTATTAATTATATATATGGTTTTAATATGTTAAAACAAACGTCCCATAAATCTAAGAGTCATTATTGGTTAGTCATAAGTTTCTTCCTTTTTAACGAATAAAAAGCATTATTTGACAAAGTTTATAATATGATAATGAATATCGTACTATTAGTTAAATTAGATAATTGACTCGCGGTCCCACGTAAAATATAAATGAATTTGCAATAACACATACAAATTATTTGTTTTGTCAAATGTGATGATTAATTCAAAATATACATATCCTGAGACCTTTGGGTCAAAGATGGTAGGGTTAGTATATACAACAGTATGTAAAAAGGTTTGTATCCAAAATTAGTAAATTATGTTTAGTATATTGTTTGATGAAGAATGTTTAATATAGTTCATAATTAATTTATAATAGCTTTTGCATCAATGTCTTCAATGGTTCAGATTAAATTTTAAAAATCTGGGCGGAGTGGCATTTTCGTAATTTTTCGTAATTCATGTGTGATGCTTTTATAAATCACATGTGATTGTATACCGAATCACCTGTGATTGAATATTAAAATTTCAGGACTATGTTTTTTAAATGGACTTTATTGAACACAACTCATTGCTTGATATCATGCAAAATCATCAATCTATACACTTAGAGGAGTTTGGTTTGCTACATTATTTAGAAATTGCATTTGTGAAGAAATTGAAATTTGAATCTAATTCTTTAAGTCAAGTACTTGGTTACCATTCAAAGAATTAGAATTTGCTCTAGAACAAATTGCCCTCACCATCACCACCCCACTGCCACCTCCTCACAACTATCGTCACCAGCCCACCACAACCATCCCCACCCAATTGAAACCAAAAATGGATGACCTTTAATGGAACACCCAACCGACGCCAACTGAAAAATCAACAAAGATGGTTAACAACCTGATGCAAAATCAATAGTAATTTAACAATAATTTGTCAAATAAAAAAAATTGTCCAAAAAAAAACAAGTAAAGGGTGATTGTGTTATTTATCACGAAAATATTCAAAATCCTTTGACTGTTTTACAAAATAAACAAAATTTTATATATACAAATCCTTACAAATTATATCAACCAAGTATCAGGCAAGATTTAAAATTCTAAAAATTACACTGGGTGTACTCGGTTGGGGTTTTAAGGGGTAAGAAATGAGAATGCTAATAATTAATATTAGTTGGTTAGATGAAATATAATGAATCATTAGCCATTAATGGGTAATGAACCATTCTCAGTGAATTTAAGGTAATAGATTCAAGTATACGTGTATGTCCCCATCGATCACCACCAACATCACCAATCACCTCCAATATTGCTACCACCACGCTCATGCACCACCACTGACAGCCTCCGTAGCCACCACCATCGGTCGAAACCACCACACCGTCGTAACTCATCGCACAATCACCACCCCTACCGCCACCTCCACCCCATCACCACCATCACCCGCCACATCGTCGTCACATCAACCATCCCTTGACATCATCAATTGCCATTGATCGTCGCCTCCCCCAACATCATCTTCGCCACCACACAACACTGTCTTCACCATCGCCACCACCGTCAACCAATCGACCATAACCACCACTGCCACCACAAGCAACCTCCACACCGCCTGTCATCGCCACTATCACCACCTCCACTTCTTGTCACCACCTCCACCTCCTACCACAACCACCATTTGCCGCCACTAATTGTCATTAATCACGGTCTCAACCAACATCGTTATCGCCACCACCAATCATCACCCCTAATGGTTTATGTCACCATCATCAACCACCACCACAACATGCTATTGTCACCAGCACTACTATCAACACCGTTGCCACTACCACCATCACTACCGACTACTGACACCATCATCGACCTACTATATAAATGTGTGTAATGATTACTTATATTAACCAAGCAATATCAATGATAATAATAATTCTAGGTAATACTCATTACATCCCTTGTATTTTCTTATATTTTTTCATTCCCCTCTATTTAATGAAACGTCTTTTAAGAAAACAATCTGTAAACCAAACGATACCTAAGTTAAAGTAATTTACAAATAGAAGGCCATAAGTTTGAAGAAATAACCATAAGATCCCCATGATTCCTTCCACGTGCGAAGAAGAGAATTAATGGTCGTGCGTAAAAAAACGCGTAAACAGGAAATCAGAAAGAAGGAGAAACATTGAAAGTAACACCCAACAAAAAGCTTCCCTACGCCAACTTCTCCCCCAACGGAATTGAATCAATTCAACACATTCTTGTTCCTCCACCACCCAACACCCCCCTCCTCCCCACCCCTCCCCTCCCCTTAAGTTAGGGTTCCACCCTTTCCCACCATATAATCCATTTCGATTCAATTCAATCAAGATTCACCACCACAATCCCCTTAACCAACCAAAAAACAAAACCGTCCATCTTTTGATTCCCTCATTTTCCCAGATTCGAACAAGAATTTTTTTTTATTTAAACAAAAAAAATTCAAGATTCTCCTCTTCATAGATTTGAAATACTAACTAGAGATAACGCCCCGTGTTTTGATTTGGGTATTTGTTGATTTTTTGAGACTTTTATGATTTTTGTTTTTGTTTTGTATTTGGGTATTTCAGATATACCTCGTTCGGAGGAAAAGATTGGATTTTTAAGCAATTTAAGTAGATTCTTTTTCGATGCTGGGCTGATTATGGTAAAGGTAGCTTCTTTTCGGGTTTGAATTTAGGGGATTTTGAGCAAGAAATGTGGGATGCTAGAAGATTTGATGAATCTGCTTTCTGTGTGTTGGAAGCCATTCATTAAAGGTGACAGTAGCGAAACAGGTGCTACTGTTGGTGTTAATGGTTATAATGGCGATGGTGATGAATTTGAGAAAGATGGGTTGTTGTGGTTTCGAGATATTGGGAAATATGGTAGCGGGGAGTACTCAATGGCCGTAGTTCAAGCGAACCAGGTGCTTGAAGACCAAAGCCAGATCGAGTCTGGTTCATTTGGTACATTTGTTGGTGTCTATGATGGTCATGGAGGACCTGATGTGGCCCGATATGTCTGCGATAATTTATTCAAGAACTTTCAAGGTTTGTTTGCATTTTATGTAATCTAGTTTGTGATAATTTATTTGTTGGTAATGCAGAATATGACCCCAACACAAAGATTGATTATATTTGACATTCACATCATATGTTGTAAACAATTGTAAACAAAACCACAACTTGTTATACAAGGGGGTGTTTCAATTGCAAATTGGAAGTGATCTTGTGATATTGAATAGTCAGAATAGAATATAATAATCATAGATTTATAGGAGATTGTGTTTCTGTAGTTTGAAGATGTAATAAAACAAGAGGATAATAACAAGGGAATAAGTAAGTTTGCTCTACTATGACAATTGTTTTGTTGCAGCTAGTATGAAAACAATTGTGCAAACTTCAATGCTGGCTATTTGACTATTAAATAGTTAGATAACGATAAACACAAGTAGGTTAGCGAGAACACTACAGATTGATTTTTATGACTTGAAATTTCTTGATAGATAAACACCGAAACACCTTCTAAATGGGAATTTATAATCAAATTGGTTTAGAGTATATAATGATGTCATCAGATGTTATTAGTGAATTAAATTCAGAATCTTGATGTAAGTAATTAAATATGGACTTTAGATGATTTTTGAAAATAGTTGAGCATTTTATAGAAGGAGCTTATGTTGATTGATTTTGAACCCAAAAGTGAGTTCATTTTTATCCTTAATTACAATCAGGATTCATATTGTTTGAAAGTGTGTTTTTATAGATTGATATAGTGACGTTTGCTTTTCGACGTCACCAATTGAGTTGTAATAACGACCAGTTCTTTGAACAACTCTGTCCCAAGTAAATGCAAAAAGGAATTAGGTAAGGTTTTAATCTGAATTTACTCACTTATCCGTTAGTAACCGTTATAAAATATTGTTATCATTGATTTTGATTCACAAGATAGTTTTATTTTGTATTATAGGGTATTCTGGATATCAATCAACAGGAAAAACTCATTAAACACTTAAACTATGGAGAATATTTTCTTTTTCATATTCTATATTGATTAATCATTTACATTGTTAGTTCTAGTAGACTGAAATAAGAGAACATCCGTCTTCTTATAAAGAGGCATGGTGAGAAACTAAGTTTACATGAGAATTTAGTGAACCTTGGGGCTTGACATTAGGTTTTATTAGATGTGGCAAAATGGACTCAGGTGGGCGGTTGGTCAAAATAGGTTCGGGTCAGAACAGGTAATTTTTTATGTGCAGGTACGCTAGGCCAACCCACCAACACTATTCTTCCATTTTTTTGAATATTTAATGTTTAAAAAATAACCACGAAAAACTATATTATTAAATAAATAATATAGTTTTCAAAATAGAAAGATATAGGACCTTATAACAGTTGAATAAATATTAAGCGACTTTTGACCCATTCAACCAGTTCCAGTCATTTCATTTCTAGCAATTTCTTATATTTAACGCGTTGGGCCTGTTAATAATAAACAACAACCTGAATCGATCTGTTTCCATACAAATGGGTTGAAAGAGCCACCTCTAGTCTTTACTAGGGTTTGCAAGTAAAGTAGAAAAGATTCTTATGTCATTATTCTTAGGTTTGGTGTTTATGCAGCAAAATCTGCTGAGGATTATGGTGTAGTGACCCCAGAGACTATAAGAAATGCATTTCTTCAAACGGAAAATGGATTCACCGCTCTTGTATCTGAGTTATTTAATGCACGCCCAGGCATTGCAACTGTTGGATCATGTTGCTTGGTTGGAGTAATATATCAGCAAACTCTTTTTATTGCCAATCTTGGAGATTCCCGTGTTGTTCTTGGTAAGAAAGTTGGTAACACGGGTGGTATGGCGGCCATACAATTGTCATCAGAGCATAATGCAAATCTTGAGGAGGTTAGACACGAGTTAAAAAATTTACATCCACATGATCCCCAAATCGTTGCCTTGAAGCATGGAGTCTGGAGGGTCAAAGGCATCATTCAGGTTATTCCTAAACCTTTTTGGAATTTAATCTATCATGTATCTTCAGTGCTAATAATTTATTCATGTATCTAGGTGCATACCCAAGCGAGTTCTTGATAAGATGTTAACTGGTGTTTGTGCCTGGACTTTTATACAAAGCTGGGTATTCATGTGCATATCTCGAATAACGTTGTGCAAATTCTTTTGGTGTAGAAAAGATGGAATATTTGTTATTCTTTTGTAATTGTAGTTAATATCATTTTCTTTCAACGATAGTGGATATCCTTCTTTGGATTCTTGTATATGGTATCATTGATGCACATATTAACAACCTTGTTCAACATGTTGGACCATTTAAATTTGATTTTGTGGGCCCTGTTTACATAATTGGAGAACATACATCTATGAAAGGGGAGCAACAGAAGGAGAATAGAGAATAGAGGATATAATGTAAACAAATGGTATTCTAATTGATATACTTTTATGGGTCAAAATAGTTGCTAGTTTGTATAAATACCACACAATTGGCCCATGCCATGTTTTTCTGTGAGGATTTATGGAGTATAAAAATTTAGATTAAGGGAGCAAGTATTATTGAAAACCTAAACTCTGGGATTTTGGATTTGCCTTTTTAATATGTTTCGCGTTATAGGCGTTTTGTATATGTTTGTATGCTAAGTTTTTGGTAGATATCTTTGCACCATTCAAGATGGATTTTAACTTCATATTTGGAACCAATGCATTTTGTTATTGGGAATCAAAATATGTTTTTTTGGTCAAATGGACTATTATAACATATTGAATACATGTATCTGTGGTGCAGGTTTCAAGATCCATTGGGGATGTTTATATGAAACACACAGAATACAATAATGACCAAATTGCACAAAAATTCCAACTTCCTGAATCAACGGTTATGCCTATCCTGTCTGCCACTCCATCAATCATTGCTCATGATATCCACCCAAGTGATTCTTTTCTTATATTTGCTTCTGATGGTTTATGGGAACACTTGAGTAATGAAGAAGCTGTGGAGATTGTTCACAACAACCCACGTGCCGTAAGTCTTTATCCTTTCTAGTTTTATTTTCACCCCTATGGATTCGATCTTTCCATTTTTGGTTATCATTAATTCAAACTGCTTTCGACAGAATAACGTCATCTCTGTGGTTGTGTTTCTGATCATACAGCCAATGTGGTCTATCAGTCTATGTATAGTAAACATCTTTACTAAATACGTAATTCGCGTGTGATAAGTATCTCGTCATATCTTATCTTATATGCTTACATCCACATACAAGCAAGGGCAGTTATGTCATTTGTCTGGCTATATATATACTTGATCAATAGTTCTTTTAGGAGAGATATCCCGCACACACGTTGTGAACCTACACATGGCGCTGAGGTATTCATTGTTTGCAAGCCATATAATGCTATTTTCACTTTTGTATGCATGTGGTTTGCTTCAAGTACATCGATCTCTTAGAATGTTTTACGGAATCGTAGATTTTAATTTATGTATGATGGATACTATATGATTGTCTTAGTATCATCATATAAAGATTGACTATAAATAAAAGTTCAAGAACACTCGAATTTGTAACTAAAGAAATAGCTTTGGTGTAGAAACATGCGATAAAACGATAATATATAACACAATACAAGTTTGACTATCAAAATCAAATTACAAATAATAGAGAACAGAGCTAGTGATGGCTACTGTATATGCTTGCAATTTCTCATGTTGTATATGTAAATACGGGCCTGGTTTGTATTTCTTTGTTATTGATCTCTTGTACAACTACTCATGTTTGAGGTACAACCTGCAAACCGCAGCTTGTGCAGTCTAATTATGTACAACTGAAATGCAACCTAATAGATTAGTAACCAAGTTTCTTCATTGTTTCACTAGTCATCAGTTTTTGTTATTGAAAACCCCATTCAAGTTTCAAATATTGTGCCAATGTCGTGAAATTTTCTATAACTAATTACAACCTAGCGGCCTAAATGGAAGAGTTATGAAACTAGTTCTCACTTCTGAGTGAAGATGCAGAGTACAGACGGCTAGATGGTAAGCCCTCCTTGCTATTGATTGATTCTCTCTTTTTCTTTTGTGCAGAGTTAGCCTAAAGTAAGGTGTTATTTTGAAAAAAAGAGTCAATAAATAGCAACTAAATTTCATAACTGGTATGTGTCATTCATTTTTAATCAGTTAAGTAGATTTTCACAAGAATAGGACAGTATTGAAACTTGACTGACACATGGAAATAGTTTGAGTGACTTTAGTGAAATACTATTTGAACTTGGTCGCTATAATTCTGTAAATGCTTATGGGGCTTGATCAATGTTTCCATCTTTAATACAAGTAGTAGATATGCACCAGGCACAACCCACAAAGCACTACTTGTGAAATGACATGTTATAATCTAATATGTATGTATGTATGTATTCTTGTTCTCTTTGCTGGTTACTTTACGTACGACTACTTCTGCATGAGATACAAACCATGAAGCACGAAGTGATCATTGGTACAACTAACTTATGCTTGAAGTACTGTCCATGAAACATGACGATAAGATTTTGGTTGTTTCTTTCAGGGAATAGCAAAGAGGCTAGTGAAATCCGCCCTACACGAAGCTGCAAAAAAAAGAGAAATGCGTTACTCTGATCTAAGGAAGATCGATAAGCGGGTCAGGCGTCACTTTCACGATGATATAACTGTAATCGTGTTGTTTCTAAACTATGATCAGATATGTAGAGGCTCAGCCAGCGGTCCTAATGTCTCTCTTCGAAGTGCATTAGAACACTAAATGTACTACTACACTCGGGGACTCAAGAAACGGTTCTTGTGTTGATATAGAGTTTGATTTTATCAACTGAGGCGACGATAAAACAAAACGAATATGTTGTTGAATCATAAGTTCTCTGTAATATCATAATGTTTATCATCTTACTATAACCATTCATAAATCTATTCCTGTCAAAATTTTGCCAAATTATTTCCTTCTGTTTTTGTTGTACCTTATGCCTTAGGAGTTGTAACTTCTCAACAACTTAAAAACTATGTTAGGATGGATTCTTGTTTTGGTTACTAGTACCCGTTGCTTCAGAACTTGTATGTTATACTAAAACCGGAGAAATTATTGGGTTTTGATCTGGCGCTAGGAGTGTTCAAGGATGGTTAACTGAGCATACGGTTAACCAAAGTATCGGTTCGTAATTTTCGTGAACCTAAACCGAAAAAACTGGTTAACCAATAATCGGTTAACTAGTTTTTCGGTTCGGTTTTCCCGGTTAACCAATTAACCATTTTTAACTACTAATATATTTCTAAAATGAAATGTTTCAAAAATTAATATTCATATCTCAATTCGAACAAGCCTTAAATGAGAAATTTATAAAACATTATGAAGTGTGTTATTTATGTATCAACTAATTATGACATAAGAAAATATTTTGAATAAAAATGTGACAAAGTTAAAATTAAACTAAATAAATAAATAGTAAATGATAAGATTTATAAATCTAGTTGACTCATAAACTTAAATAAAACATACATCTACTATTATCCATATTGAAAAGTGAAATATAGATATTGACTTTGAGTAACAATTTGTTATGAGTAGATAATTATCGTATGTAAAAATTGATTAATTTTTTAGTATTGATAAACATAAAAAATTAAAATTGAATTTTTTAAGTCTTCGGTTAACTGTCCGTCTATAAGATCATGAACCGTAACCGAACCGAATAACCGAAATTTTTTTAGATTCGGTTAACCAAACCGAACAAAGTTAAAATATTCGGTTTCGTTAACCTAGATTTCGGTACGGTTTGTCAATTTTTAGAGTTTTATTGGCTTCGGATACTTTGAACACCCCTATCTAGCGCTATCAGGTATTGTGAGTTCAAGGGCTCCGGAAAAAGAAAAAAAAAAACTATATGCAGAGGTTGCGCGTGCTCCAAAAAAGAAGAAAGACTTCGAAAAAGGCCCGAAATCTCGATCATAATATTATAAAATTAATTTCAACGCATTTTCCATAAATAAAATCAGTTGTAATGTTTCTTACCTTATAATTTAATGTGATGTTTTTTTTATAAAAGTAGTTTTAGTTTATAATTGGTTAATTATTTATTTTATTTCTTAAGTATTATTTTAATTAAGAAATGAGGGGGAAATGTTAAATGTTAAAAATGGACTATTGTTAATGTTTGAAAGATAAGAGAGTCGGAATAATTTGGCACTTTTAGAAACAAAGATGGGAAGCGAGAGGGGAGACCACTCCTCTTGCTCTTGCAACATGTTGGCCGTGATGTGATGATTTCCCCATAGGTTTATATACCTATTTATTTAAAAAAGTTTTTGAAATCTTGCATACTCTTTACGTAGTTACGTGGTGATATATTATTATATTATGTCACATTAGATTTTTTTTCAAATGATCTGTTACATAGTTATTACACCAAAGTACTAAACATCTACTCAATCAAACTAATTTTTTCAAAAACAATTATATTATTTATAGATTTAAATTAAGAAAATTTAAACAAAATAAAAAAGCGAGATTTTATTAATCAGTTAAAAGAACGAAAAATTAAAATAAATTGAAGAAAAGTTAACTTATAAATATAATTCTGTGAATCAAATCTTGTTGATAATGGTCAAACATATTTAATAATACTGTTAAGAGTTTGGAATGTATTGAGTTATCACGTAATTTCCTACTTCTAAGCAGGGGCGGACCCAGGATTTGAGATGAGTGGTAGCACCGGACCTAAGATTTGAAATGAGTGGTAGCACCGCCT
>JAUEJL010095952.1:0-13712 GCA_032274825.1 Drosophyllum lusitanicum
TATAGGTTGAAAATTAATTTGCATTGACTTGACTTTTTTAAACATTATTTATTATGGAAGGTTTAGTTATAAAAATGATATTTAAGAATCTAATTAACTCTATATAATAATTTCCTTATAGGGTTAAATAAGGGTAAATTAGTAATTTCAAATTACTTAAAATTAAGAGATTTCAATGACATAAATGCTTTATTGAATTACAAGTTTTCGGACTAATTTTTTTTAAATAAAAATGACAACATATATAGTTAATAGTTTCCTTAATTGCAATTAATTAAAGTCCAATCATTATGTAGCATTGTAGCTATGTGAAAGGGTTGGAGGGGTATTAAGGTCATTCAACTTACTTAAAATTTAAGAGTTTTAAGCAAAATATCTAAATACTTTATAATATAGTATAGATATAGATATATGTTAAAAGTACTTTCTGAGCTTTTAATTGATGTCATTAAAAAATCATCATGTGATTTAAGTTTTAAAATAAGCATTAAAAACCCACTAATAGTAATAATAGATAATCGTAAACGATAAAACTCTAACTGTTAGAACTGAAACCGATATTAACTAATAACTAATGGTTAGAGATTTTAGAATCATTGGTTTGGTTTTGAGCCAAACTCAATCGACGCTAGCTATATCATATCAATATTTTTTGTGTGGGGTTGATTCCTTTTACCCAAAAAGAAAAAATAAATAAATTGTAATAGTGCAACTACAATAATAACTTCGACAATAATCAATCTCATCAAAAGCAATATATAAAAGAGATATGATTACAGTTGTATCTTTAAGTTAAAGTAGAAGCGTTCCTTTCTTGAAAACCTTGTGCTAGGATGTATCAAAATTGTAAAATATAAGTGAAAGATGATCAGTGTATGCTTGAATTATAAGCTATACTATATATTTAATCTCTTTTCCTTTAATGCTCTTTTTCTAATTTTCAAACGTTTTAATTTATTTTGGTTGATTTGTAATTTTATTATTTTTTTATTAGATTATGTAACACATTAGGCAAATTCCACATTAGACAGAAGATGTGTTGAGCTTATAAGTAAACATTGGTCTAATACGACACAATGCGTTTTGGGGCACGAGCACGACCGATCCCATAAGAACTATACAGTTAAGCGTGTTTGAGCAGGAGCAATCCAAAGCCTTGAGCTAATAGGGCAAAGCGGACAATATTGTGTTGTGGTAAATCAGGGTGTAACATATGGTATCAAAGTCAGTCATGTGTCATTCGAGATGGTGGGAAAAACCTCATCAAGGACGATGAGTCCCAAGGGGAGTGTTTTTAACACCTAAGGCGAATTCCACAGGGTCGTGGACATAAGAGATGTTGGACTTATAAGTAAACCTTGGTCTTACCGACACAACACATTTTGGGGCCATAAGCTCGGTAGATCCCATAAGAACTCTGCAATTAAGCGTGCTTAGGAGGGAGCAATCCAGAGATGCGTGACCCCTTGAGAAGTTTTTGCTTGGTTGTCAGAAACAGAGCCGTGAGCCAGTGGGAGCAAAGCGGACAATATTGTGTTATGGTAAGGGGGTGTGTTACATAAAGCTCTTAACAGAAAAGAATTAGACAATTGCCCGATTATGTGTTATGATAATAAGTAGGATTTATGACCAAAACCTAGGGATGTAAACGAGCCGAGCTACTTGTGAGCTATACGAGCCCAGATCGTTAAAAGCTCGAAACAAGACGAGTCTTAACGACGTCGAGCCTATATTAAAGCTCATTTAATAAACAAGCCGAGCTCGAGCTTCAAAGAGTGGACTCGTTTAAGCTCTCGAGCCTAAACGAGCTCTGTATATAATATAATTTATATTTTATATGTTTGATTTTTTTATATTTATATATATCATTTCACTAAAAATATCAAAATTATACCCGAGCCTAGCTTAAACGAGTTGAGCCCGAGCTTCATAAATTTTAGACGAGCCGAGCCTAAGCTCAACATCACAAGCTCTAAACAAGCCGAGCTCGAGCTCAAAAAGCCTAACGAGCCCGGCTTGATAAGAGTCTGACTTAACTCATTTACATCCCTGTAAAACCATTTAAGTTTTTCCATGTTTGGTTATCTGGTAAGGAATGTGATGGGGTGGTAAAAAATGTGTGGCAGAAAGAAACGAAGTTGACATAGGTAGATTGTAGACTCTTTGAAAAATTGAAGAATGTCAAATTGGCATTAAAAGATTGGTCCAAAGCAAGATTCGGCAAGATAGATGCAGAAATCGAAGACTTGAGGAAAGAAGTGCTACATTGGGAGTTAAAGGCCGAGGAAGAAGTCTTAAACGAGTATGATTAGTCAAAAGGTGAGAATCAAGTGGTAAATTGAAGGGGATGAAAACAATAAATTCTTTCATTTATCGATTAAAATTTTAGTAATTTTTACAAAAATCAGGACTCTTCAAACGTCAAACTAGTAAGTGGCAGATTTAAAACGCCAACGGATGAGGATAAAATGATGCTTGAAAAAGAGTTATTAGAAAATAAAGTATGGTCAGTAGTCAAAGAATGTGGAAGTGATAAAGCCTTGGGCCTGATTGTTTTAGCTTCAACTTCTTTAAACATTTCTGGTAGCTCATTCCCAAAACAGATGATCCATTAGTTTTTAATTTTTACACACCTATAAACTTGATCGGTAGTTACTACAAAATCATTTCAAAGATTCTCGTAAACAGAATTAAGTTGGTGATTCATAAGTTAATTGAGAATGTTCAATCATCGTTTATAAGGGGAGGTCAATCATAGATGGTATTCTTATTGCGCGAGAGGTTATGAACAAATTGAAGAGAAAGAAAAAGAAAGGTCTTATGTTAAAAATCGATTTTGAAAAAGCTTATGATAGTATCAAGTATCCATGTTTGTTGTATGTAACAAAACAAATGGGTTTTGGTCGAACTTAGATATCGTGGATTTCGACTTGTTTAAAATCGGTTTATCTATCAGTTTTAATTAATGGAGCATCCTCAAAAGAAATTAATGTGAAGAAAGGGGTACGTCGAGGGGATCGCTTATCACCAAATTATTTCTAATTGTTGCAGAGGGGTTGAATATGATGTTTCAACAAGTTTGTGAGAAAAATATTTTTAAGGGGTCAAAGATAAAATACTGGTCTCTCACCTCCAATATGTAGATGACACTATCGTATTTGGTAATCCAAGCTTTAGAAATATTAAAAAATTGATTCTTTGCTTAAATGCTAACAAGAGGCTTTGGACCTTAAAGTCAATTGGAAAAAAAAGTTGTTTGATGGATATCGGGGTTGAAAAGGTTATGCAATCACAACTGCCCGAGAGGGTGGGTTGTAAAACAGGTGAAGATGTATTTCTTTGCTTAAATATTGGTCATTGCCTTAATTTATAAGATCATATTTACCTTTTATAACATTTCAATAGATCATGATTAACCAAATTCTTATTTTTATAATTTTAAAATGTTTTATAATCAGCTTAAATTCTTTTTAGTTATAACCAATAAATATTTGATTTTACTGCTCTAATTGTAACAATAAAGATTGATAGCTTATACAATAACTTATTTTCATATCATAATACATTTCTGCTATCACCTCTACCCTTTCTCTCGCGTCGATGCTTCCACCGATAGTCTAAGTATTGACACCGTCTGTTACCATTTTCTTGAACTCTCATTTTTTATGTTTTATAATTATTTACTATTCTTTATTAATATTTAATATATATTATTAACAAACCGTATCTAGGAGAATAATATTGTAATATTACCGGGCTCTAAAAGACTTGATGGGCCAAGCCCAAAAGCATGACATCCGTTGATTGGGCCTTGTTTATATGTTAGTTACCGATTAAATAAACCGTCCGGTTATAGTCCGTTAAACAACTCCGCCGTGCCGTGTATCGCTCTGGAGTTCCGACCACCGCGAGATGGCGCTGTCGCCTTCTCCAAATTCAATCGCGATTATAACAGCTGTCTCCGTCGCTCTATATTCTTTCTACGTTTTAACTAACAGGCGTCGAGCGATGGCCCATTCGAGAGGTAAAACCCTAACTCAGAGCAAACCAAAGAGCAATGGAATTGTTGGTGCCATTGGCAACACTCCTCTGATTCGAATCAATAGCCTCTCCGACGCGACAGGCTGTGAAGTAACTACTTATCAGTTTTCTCGTCCTTTGTTTTTAATCTACACGCAGAAATTCGTGTTTTGGTTTTTGTCGATGGTACTCATGCTTTGTTTGATTCGAAATTGATCAGATTCTTGCGAAAGCAGAGTTTTTGAATCCTGGAGGAAGTGTTAAAGACAGAGTCGCTGTTAAAATAATTGAAGAGGTTAATTCCGTCTTCTTTGTCAAGAGTACTAAGATGGCTGTTGTTTTAAATAATCTTGTTAGTGTAATGTGCTCTTCAAGACAGTTATTAACGTATTCGAGATAAAGGTTTTGAAATTGTCATGAAATGCTATGCTCAAATGGATAAATATTAGCATAAAGGAAAGGTTTCTCAGGAAAAGTGGAGCCTAAGGGGGTGTATGGGTTAGCTTATATATTCGGGTTTATGCTTTTTAGCTAATTAGTTTGTTTGCTTAATAGCTTATAAGTTTATAAAGTGTTTGAATTAGCTTATTAGCTCGGATTATGTTGGTAAAATGACTAAGAAGGGGAAGAGGGTGTATCCGTATGAGAAAGAAGTAATCCAGCTGGGAAGAAAGGTAATCTAGAAAAAATGCATTAATAAGATCGTGGTTTTTTTAATAAAGAATTTCCTTTCACATGACATATGAATTTGGGTTATTTTTTTCAAAGTAAGCTTGCAAGCTTAAGCTCACAGTTAAACCAAACGCTTATTTCCTCATAAGTCATAAGCCCAAGAAAAGAAGGTAATAACCTCATAAGCTAAGAATCCAAACACCTCTATATCATTAGCAATCGCTCAAACACACACTAACAAGGCAACTCACAAATAAAATTTTCAAGGCAAGAGTTTACATTACATGGTTTAAGATCATGGGTGTGATCAGCCTAATCCACGGCCTCACTAGAGATATACTTTATTGACTTCTTTGTAAGTTTAGAAATACAGGAGACATATATATATATAGGGACCGAATTAGGGCAGTTTCATATGATGACTTGTTTCCCCAAGGCTACGATCTAGGTCAAAAATTCTATATGGGTCGGGCTCCGTGGCACTGTGGCACTCTCAGAGTCCCAGACAGCAGTGGTGGTCAAACCATCCTGGCAACAAATCAATCTCCATCTCTAGAGTATGAAATTTGAGATGGCATTCAAATTAGATTCTGACAGTTGTGTTCCCCAATTTAATTGTACAACTATGTCCTTTAGTTGGTTTTATTCTGCCATGCTCTATTGTGGCTGTTGCTTTTGAAACACTCCCAGGGTCATCTCATGAGTATCATTGCACTATAATTGCCAAACTAGACAAATTACACCTAATATGAGGCAAGTAGGTAGTGCAATTCACAATACTGACCGAATCATACTATTAGGTGAAAAAAAGTAGAGACTTTTCTGATCTGAAAGTTTGAAAAGTTAGAAGAAAAAGCAATTCTGTAGAAGAACCGGGCACAAAGGTGACAAAAGAAATGAAAAGTGGTACACTCTGTGTGTTCTTTTAATACTTCTATGGTGCGAACAAGTGATTTGGTGATGAAGTGTTAGTCTGCGACTTCTAACTTAGTAAATGTTTTTTAATGGTCAACTTACATCTTTTTCACATGTGTGTGATACTGTTATACATTTTTATATCTACTTTTTAGCATCCTTACTCTTCCAGTCGAGTCAGTAGCTGATAATTATGCTTAGAACAACAGAATGTCTCTCAAATAAAGGCCACAAGAATGATTGGTAGTTACAAAAACATGCACAAGACCTTCGGCTAGTGTATGCTACACGAAATATCATGTTAATGTATATTTACAATGCTTGTATTTATGATACAGTCTACCACATAGTTTACAAAGTTGCTAAGCTGAGGATCAGCTGGATTAGCTGCATAAGACATTCATCTACTGTGGTTGACATTAATTTTGGCTAGGTTTTGTTACCTAAATTTCACATGTAAACAAATTGATGATCAGCTGGACTCATTTGTTTCCTGAAGTTAATAATATTACCTTGGTGCTGCTTTATATGCTTATCTTTTAGGAACCGTTTATCAAGAACATAAACTGATTTGGCCCATATGTGAAGTCGGGTTTTAGCAAATGATTAATTGATTATTTTGGGCTAATGCATGGGTGTGCAAATGAGTCCAGGCACATGAGTTTGTTTTAGATCATATTAAAATTTTTATGTTGATGGTCTTTTGTCATTCTTATATCTTAAAGTATCAAACACCCATAGGCCTTGGAATCTGGAAAACTATCTCGAGGTGGAGTGGTTACAGAGGGTAGTGCTGGGAGCACAGCAATTAGTCTTGCAACAGTTGCTCCTGCTTATGGGTGCAAATGCCATGTGGTCATTCCAGATGATGCTGCAATTGAGAAGGTACTGCTGAGACATGTTTATGTTGCTGTAGTGACAGATGTCAGTTTTGCTTTCAGAATTGCGTATTAACTTCAAGATTTGAGGGATTGTAATGTTTTGACTAGATTCTACAGTATTGAATATGGGTATCCTAAGAAAGACAAAATTCTTTAGTCTTTAGTTCGAGTCTGATATGTCGTATGTTAAATATAATACATTTTCGTACTGCTTAGGCTATATTACCATTGATGGTAATTTTGAGTTCAAAGTCCTTTCACATGTAATCCTTTTGAGTACTCAAAACTGCAAGCATTTGCTATGCATGCCCAAGCAATAATATACCATAATAAGGTTGTACCTTGATTTATGGACACTAGATTAATGGGAAAGTTTCTTTATGCGGTTCGTTTTTAGTTACTTAAAAGTTAAAACTTTTACTGTAAAGCGTTGAGAAGTGCTTGCCTTTTTGTAAGAGGCATAAATAAACTTCATCTCCTTCTAAAATCACAAGCAATCACTCAATAGGATTGTCTATCATGTTCTTTTTATAGCTTCCAATGGTTGTAAATTCTTTATAAATTCATGCATCTCGTTCATTTGAATTTTGCAGTCTCAAATACTAGAGGCCCTTGGAGCAACAGTTGAAAGGGTTAGGCCGGTTTCCATAACTCACAAAGACCACTATGTCAATATTGCAAGGAGAAGGGCACTAGAAGCAAATAAACTAGCACTGCAGCACATAAATCAAACAGAAGTTAAAGTTGCAAACCATACAAATGGATATTTTATGTCCGAGAAAGAAAAAGAAAGTGCAGAGTTCTCTGGTGAGTGTAAAGGTGGCTTCTTTGCGGATCAGTTCGAGAACCTGGCAAACTACAGAGCTCATTATGAAGGAACTGGTCCTGAGATCTGGGAGCAGACTGGTGGCAAATTGCATGCTTTTGTTGCAGCTGCCGGCACTGGTGGCACTGTGGCTGGCGTTTCTCGTTTTTTAAAGGTCAGCACCAATCCTCACTAGCGATCCCCCTCGGAAGCGAAAAAGAAACACAGTTTCAGTGCCTTTTTTGTGTTAAATGAGGTAGGCAGTATGGGCCAGCCGGGTAACAAATTAAAAAGCAGGGTTCAAATGGTCCTTTTTAGTCCAGTTCGGTTACTTTCTTTTTCCATTTTTACTAAATAATGAATTTGTTATATATGATCACAATAATTATCTAAATATTTCAGTAATGAAGTTTAGGAGGTTGTATACAATTAAAATGGAATTTAAGCAGCTTTCAACCCTTTTAGCCCTTTTGACTCATTGCGTTTTAGCTAAATCTTTTTTTATCTGAACCGTTTGATATTAAAACACAACTCAAATCAATCCATATAAGTAAATTAGTCGAAAATGGACCTGTATTGATTAATAAATATCTGATCATCTTGTAAAGGAAAAAGATCCGGGGATAAAGTGTTATCTTGTGGATCCTCCTGGTTCTGGTTTGTTCAACAAGGTTACAAGGGGAGTGATGTACACAAGAGAAGAGGCTGAAGGCAAGAGGTTAAAGAACCCATTTGATACTGTTACAGAAGGAATTGGAATCAATAGATTGACAGAGAACTTTAAAATGGCTCAACTTGATGGAGCTTTCCGAGGCGCTGATATCGAAGCTGTGGAAATGTCCAGGTATGATCCATCCATTCTCCTAGAAAATAAATCTTTATGTTAGGTAGCATTTGTTTGTTAGTTAGTTTTTCCTTTTTGGTAGTACAGGTAGCAATTCTGACCCATTTACTCATGAATCAGTTGATTAAGTTGTGTTCTATCTCAAATGGGTCAAACCAAAAAAAGAAATAAAAAATAAAAAGTGGGAAGTTGCTCAAAGTTTATTCAATGCATAGAACCTCCTAAATTGTTCACTTAAAGGTTTGGATTACTATAGAGATAATATTTCTTTTGTATCTATTTTAAAAAACGCGCAAAAAAGTGTTACCAGGTCAACCTGGCAGTAATTCTGTTTTGGCCAGCACTGAAACATGATCTTTTTTACCGGACCTGACACTGACACCCAACCCACCCATCTTGCCACCTCTAACCGGTAGGTTTTGCCTCTTTCTACAACTGATTAGCTCATCTTTTACTAAACAACCAAAACTGGAATTGAAGGTGGAAATTTCTACCCGTTTATCTATAGATGGATTGACTTCTGGTTATATGTTATCTCCAACCAGTTAAACATTCCAAACAGGTGAAACTTGCCAACGGGCCAAACTAGGCCAAATATCGAACATTTACCTAGAATAGACAGGGTTATATTTTGATACTTGCAACCTCCTAAATTGTTCTAATTTTAATAAAAAGTATATTTTTTTGGTATTCTACTTGTACAATCATCATAACTGTACTCAATTTTAGCCCGTTCTGACCCCCCCCCCCCCCCAAAAAAAGAGAAAAAAAACACGCACGCACGCACAAACCTGCAACTTCTAACTGGAGCAATTATTCTTTATGCAAATTTAATGTTTGTTCCATTTATCAGATTCCTTCTAAAGAATGATGGGCTGTTTATTGGAAGTTCTTCAGCAATGAATTGTGTTGGAGCTGTGAGAGTAGCCAAATTATTGGGCCCCGGTCATACCATCGTAACAATTTTGTGCGATAGCGGGATGAGACATCTAAGCAAGTTTTGCAACCCGGAGTACCTTTCTCAGCACGGCCTAACACCCTCAGCAAAAGCATTAGAATTCCTTGATCATAAATGAGATATGCATGTCATTTTTACTGCCTAATGGACTACATTGGGTTTCAGACACTTGCACTAATGCTTGCACCCCTTAACAAGGTATGCATTATTAGTACAAAAACGTTACTTGTGTACATGTTACCATTACAAATATCATCTTTTTTAATTTACTTTTACACTACAAAACAACCAATCCTGTACAAGCGAGGTATGGGGAAGGTAAGATGTAAACTGTCATACGCCTACCGACGGCTAGGTAGACTGCTTCTAGAAAAATCTCCGGCTAAAAAGTGCCTCCCGATGAAGAGGGGATCTGACTCAAGATGCAGCTTTTGCACTACAAAAGATTATGAAAAAGTTTTTCGTTCTCATGTGTGTACCCACACCTTCTAGATTTTGCCCTTGTCGTGTGTCCCACACAAGACTTGGTTGGCAATGAACAAACTTTTTTTTTGGATTCTTTTTTCAGCAGGTGTACTCGTCATTGAAGCTGATGCAAGTCTGCAGACTGAGCAGATCGTGGCCAAAAAGAACTAGGCCCGGTTGTATCCGGCTGGGACCAACTACGAATTGGGGCTAGTCAGGCCCTCCTCGTTCTTGTGACTAAATCCTTCGTGAAAGCTTGTAATTCTTAAGAGATTTGCTATAGGCCTGTAGCTTTCAATTTTTGGAATGTTGTAAGCTGTGTGTGTTGTATCGTTTCTGATTTATAGAGTTTCCAATAGCATATGTTACGCACATTTTTTACATGTAGTTGGTAACTATAGCGAACAGAGAAGGTTAGCATATGATGTGTTGTATCATAATACTTGGTGATTTTCCCCGACCATCATAAAGGGTTTTTTTTTTTCTTTTTAAAAAACATATCTTTATTTCGTTAAAAAAAAAGTGTCCAGTAATAACATTGAGGAGTGGTTATTACTACGCGTATATAGTGACATGCTAGTGATGTTAAAAACTTAACATGACAGTGAGTGATAGCAACAAATACTATCTATACTCTCATATCACATGACTTAACAACGTTAACATCTCAAGCCACTTCTCTTTTTTATAACTACGAAACACCAAGTTTTAAAAGCTCCAAACAAGTTAATCGAAAAGCAACTTCTCTAAAAACTTTAATAAAATTTTGCTTAATTGCCGGAATACATATCATATGTTAGCGATGTGAGGCCAAATGTGTACAAGGCCCTAGAGGAGGGTGAAATATGTGAACATCTTTTTTAAGATATTTTTAATCTAGTAACTTGTTCAAAAACTCTCGCAACAAGCAAATAGGATGAAATATATAAATCCACCCAAGCATTCAAAAGATTTCACTAAAACCATCTAAATACTGAAACATCTTCACAGGCAGCCCGGGTATCAATTGGTTTCGTTCATACCAATTTTAGCGAAAAGAGTTGCCAAAAAGTATGAAATGACAATGCTGCTTAACTTCAAAGCTTTTGTCAATGGCCCCGTGGTCTTATTGAAAATAATCAACTATATTTGCATTGCCATTACATACTTGAGCAGATTAAGGGCATTTACATCATATCATAATCCTAGATATGACAAAACTAAAAAATTCAGAGTAATTTTTTATCATTGTATAATTTTATGAGAAGTATTTGGGCAAAATTGGCATAAATTAAATTAAACACATACTGTAATGTTGTTTTAATATTTGAGTAGCCTTGATGTAACCTTTTAAATACTCGAGTAGTTTATGCATTCATTATCCCATGATCCCATCAAACTTCTATAGAGTTATCGCTTGTCAAACTCAGACTCATGACAGTGTGGGTCAAGCCATTCCTTAGGAGAACTCTTGGAAGCATTAACATTCATCTTGCTGGCACCCACAAGATCTCTTAAGTTTTCCAACTTGTTTTCTCTTCCAGACCCACTAATTCTCTGATCCGCATCCTTCAATTTCTGTTTGAATCTTTGTTTTCGTCCGTAAGAGTTTACATCCTGTTTTAATTGTGAAGGAGGAGCCCCGTGAGGTCCTAGATATATATTTTCCTCCTTTCTAGTCTGCACAAACTCCAAGGAGTTAATAACATAAAAATAGAGGTGACAAAGTAGACCCGTTGAGTAACGGGTCACAATGGGTCAAGACCAAAATGGGTGATTTTAAAACAGGTCGGATTAGGCTGACCCAACCTTTCTCCATATTAGCCAACTGTTAAAGTTATACACATTTGGCCATTCGAGCTATTAGGGGTAAAATGGTAAATATAGCCCAAATTGACCAGTTTATCCATATTCCATTAATGGATGGAAATTGGTGCCTCTATTGTAAAATACAAAGTGACATGCCAGTGTTTCAAAAATGGTTTAGCAACTGGAAATTATTTACTCACTTCAGTTGTCTGTTTCGAGATTTCTGCTTGTGGAGCATTTGTTGTGGTTTGATTTGGATCTTCGAAGCCCAAGCTAGGGATTACAAAGTCGTCGTTGTCTAATAAATAAACATTGAGCCAAACAACTGTCAGTTACAGAACAAAAACTGAAAATTGAATAGAATCAAAGAAAAACTAAAAGCAAGCTACAGTCAACCTAGATTCTCAGTTTGATGAAGTGTATTGTATCTCCTTCATTTCTGGTACTTTCACATTTTTGTTTTGTTAGCCCTGTTAATATGGTCTACGTAACAAAGACGTATTTATAGGCGAAAAAGTTATGACAGGAAATGGTTCTATAATTAACCCGAAAATACCGAATTTAGTTTTACCAATCGCTCTTTAGGATATATATTGAAAACCAAAACGTATAGCCTTCGGGTACAGCTATCTATCCAGCTTGCACCCTAAATATACAAGACCCAAATTTATAAAAGGCTTCTGTTCTACACAACTTAAATGCTCTTGGGTACTGCTTCTCGCTTTCACATTCGTGGAGGATCGACATTCAATAGGGTTAATCCCCCTTCACGTCATTGATCGTAAGCATAGAGAGTATTACTAGAAGGTCAACAAAGCAAGGATGATAGTTGGCATCAACAAGTAATGAGCATAAATCCTAATGTCCCAAGTCCAAGACAAAGAAAGATTAATTACTAGGAGTGTTCTAAATTCAACTTTAGGCCATGCACAGAAGGAAAGGCCCGGTACAGAACTTGCAATCAATAAGAACTACATAAAAGATCACACACGGGTTAGATATAACATAATCTGCTCGTATGCTAGTTGATCTCGGATAATTTACAGACAAAATATCTGTTACACTCGGAGCGAATGAGAACTTAAGAATTCCACGCACAAGAGAACGAAAGCCTTGATTTGGTTCGGTTGCAAGTCATTATAAGTTACTCAATGTATGATGTATCACATAAAAAGTGCAGAGTTTGGCACACATGGTTTTACTAAAAAAGTTTGATCTTGGTAAAAATGCATTTGGTACCCTCTTACAGAGTTAGGGTAACAAAAAATGAAGTTGTCAAGGGCTCAAGACAATCAATAAAATCGGTTGTTTATACTTTTTAGTGATTACAAGTAATAATTTCACAATAGAGATGAATTTTTACAGTTTCAATGACTAAGGAAGTTGCTTAATTGAGCTACAAAAAAAGCACATTGGATCGATTTTCATATAAACAGAAGCGTAAAATCAAGCCTGGATCCTCATGAAGATCAAGAATCACAAACTACCGTTACAGGCCATAGAACAAGAACAAGAAAAGAGTAGAAAACATTGATGGCAAGAAAGCATACTAATTAAGCAAATGAAAAGATGATATGGCTTACCCCACTCATCTCCATCGATGGTTGGAGCGTTTTGCACAGACGGGTCACGAATGTTCATGGATTTCGAATGAAGAAAGAGCTAGGGGCGACTAAAGTCCCACTGCGATTTGAAAACCCTAAGAAACGAAATGGAATCAAGAAATTAATTTATTAAGGAATTTGATTCCTGCTTTAATTGACTTCCTATATGGAATTTGATCCGGTTGCGAATCTACATTCTAGACAACGGAAAGATAAACCCTAGAAAACTCTCGGTCAGATTTTTTTTTCAATCATCACTTACAAAAAAATCACATTCAAGTTTTTCTTTACATCGCATTTGTCCTACTAACCTTACATCCATCTCCCTTAATCATTCTTTATCTTTTTAATAAAAACTATAAATATAGAGATAGGAGAGAGATAGAAAAAAAGAGAAAGAAAGAGATGGTTTGAGTTTGAGTAGAAACCCGTTCAAGATGGTTATAGAGAGAAGAAGAGAAAGAAAGAGATGGTTTGAGTTTGAGTAGGAACCCGTTCAAGATGGTTAGAGTGAAGGGGGATGCGCAAGCCCTTAGGCCATCCGTATAGCTTCCACTTTTCCTTTTCCAACCCCAATGCCACATCAGTGTTACATTAGCTTTTTTTACTTTTTCCTACCCAACCCAAATCAACCCCAAACTCTAGTATAGCCTCTCCCAAATCAACCCAAACTTTTTCCCACTTTTTTTTAATTTATTTAATTACACATTTATATATTTAACAAATTCAAATATTTAAACAATTCTATAAAAAATAAAAA
>JAUEJL010095963.1:0-13710 GCA_032274825.1 Drosophyllum lusitanicum
TTTCTGTTTCGCATTTCCTACAAACTCGCGGCAAGGCTGCCTTCGGTTAATAATAATTAATAATTAATAAATAAAATAAAATAATGCGTGTGTATTTTGATTTGTGATGTGAAGAGAGAACATTAGGGAGGAGCACTTGTAGTGGAAACAGCACTGATATCATATAATCATATATATATATATATATGTATGTATGTATGTAAGTGGTCTTCCGACGTCGAAAGCACGAACGAAGCATTTGTGGTTTCTCTTTCAACCTTTTCACTACTTTCTTTCATATGCTTCTTCTACTACATAGATTCCATCCCCTAATCGCCATCAAAAGGTTCCTTCATTTTTTCTCCGTCATTTTCAAGGTTTCTGTTCATTTACAAATCCGGATACCTCATATTTCTCCGCTCTAATTCTCTTGTTTTCGTTTAATGTATCATACTTCTTCATCTTTTCTTCTTGCAGTGTTTTGGTATTTTAATAGTTAGCCAATTTCACACCTGATTGAATCATTTCGCCCCTGTTTCTTCGCTCAAGGCTTTTGCTTTTAGAGATTAAAGTAATTTTTAAGAAACTAAAAGCAGACAAGGTAATTACTATTATGTCTAGATGTATGTTTAATTAAGCCGATTATTGCATTAGTTAGTTTTGATGGTATGAATTAAATTGATAACGATTCTGAAATTCTGATTTTTTAGGTCAGATTAACCAGATTTGATGAATCCCTTAAAAGAGGTTGTAATAAAATTCTTTATTGAGAAAACTGTCGAATTACGTACCTATCCCACTATTTGATTAGATTCTTTTGACCATTAAGCAACTAGGGATAATCAAGAGAGTTTAGTATGCTAGTGAGTTTAATGGGTTCTGTACAGGTTTCCTAATGTTTTGTGTTACTGATAGGTCAAAATGTTTGCAGATTCTTTTGTTTACTTGCAGCTAGCCTTGTGCTTTTTGAGACTGTATGACGACTGTAAGCATAATTGATATCTTGCTGTGATTAGGTCTAGAGGAGACTAGTTCTTGATGACATTATTTGCAATTCGAGTTTGTTTATTAATTAGAAAGCAAGTTCCAACATTTAGATATGAAAAGGAAAGGGCAGTATGATCTGTCAAATTCGAATATTTAGATATCGAACAATTCCATTTTCTTCTTAGGAATAAAACATTGGTTGATCCTTTAGTCTTAGATTACAGTAATCATCCTACATTGGAACCGATAACTAGAACAAAAGTCTTACTCTACTTTTCTCTTTCATTTACTTAATTAACTATTCATGATCTTTTTGACATTTTGTCTTCAGGGCTGCGTGGTTTTATTTATTTAACAGTTGTGGATATTAATCATAGTTACTGAAAATTGTCAGTGTATGATATCCCCAAGTCTTTTTCGCAGGGGTGCTTGAGTTTTCACATGGAAACCAGCATGTAATCTGCCATTTGCAAAATAAGTTATTTTAGATTTTTCAGAAACTTAAGATTATGTAATTACAAAAATCTACAGAGGGTGACATCTCCATAAATTACACCCTCATTAATGGCCCCAGGGGGTTTGCCTTACTTTGACCCCGAGTACGAGAGCTTAAGCATCAGAATAAACCCTCCAAGGTTCTCTCTCTCTCTCTCACACACACACACACACATCCTGTTTGTCAACTGGTATGTTTTGGCAACCATACTTCTCTTCTGATTCGCTTTGTTAACTTGTAAAATTTTATTAATTTATAACAGTAACAAAAATTGTATTTTTACTATATTACCGCATGGATATAAAAATAAAATTTTTTATAAATTACCGAATTGTGTCGCAAAAAATATAATTACCAAAACTAGAATACTTAGAAAGTAGGTTGCCATTCAATGACATTAAACTACAATTTAATCAGTTGTGCCTGTCATCATTACCAAACTAGCACAATATAATTACCAGGACAGGGTAAAAGAAAGTATAATTACTCAAAAAGAACACACACACACACACACAGGTGATGTTTAATCTTTCTTCTAAATCTAATTATATTTGTTCTGTATATGCAGGGTTTCTGTGGATAATGATAGTTGCGGAGACTGTACTTTAGTCAAGGTAATCTTAATTAATTATAGTGCAGACCAACTCTTAATTAAAAAAACTAGATCAAATGATTTGATAAATACCAAATAATTAATATTGTGCATGATAATGCCTATCGATGATGAAAATGATGGTGTGAGATTGATATTAGGATACTTTCTTTTAGTATTATGAAATATTATAATGTTACGCATGATATCGCGATTCGAGCTTATGATAACATAGGGTTAATATTTTTGTTTTTTTATAGCTTGACAGTGTTAACAAACCAGGAATACTGCTGGAAGTTGTTCAAATCCTTTCAGATCTCGATCTTATTATCACTAAAGCGTATATCTCCTCTGATGGTGGATGGTTCATGGATGGTATGTGCATATTTAAGAATGGAATAAGAATATATATAAAAATTTAATGTGCTTTCAGATTTTTTACTAATTACATTCTCTAACTAAAAGAATCTAACAATATTCTCATAAACCTATCATATTATATCATTCTTTTCTGATTTTACTTTAATTTCCCCCTTGTTCTCCTGTCCAAATTGCTTATTTAATTTGGTTAATTTTACTAAAAACTATAAATACCAAGTTTTGATCAATAAAAAAGGTGATTTATTTGTTTCCTGTTATTCTTATATAGTGTTTCATGTCACGGACCAACAAGGGAATAAGATTACAGACAATTTGACGATTGAATACATAGAAAAGGTATTCTTTTTGTGTGTTTAAGTTATGTTTGTACCTAAATCTTGCTATTTATTATAATGATATAAAGTTTGAAAGTAAATTTAAGATCATCACTTCTTTATAAATTCAAGAATAAAAGGGACAAAAAAATGTGGGTAGCTGGACTGGGATCCTACCCCTTTTGACCGTTATCTAACCTGTCCGCCAGCCCGTTTTGCCTACTCTGGCATAATGCCTGCATTTTCAGAAGTAAACTTAGTAAACTGTAAACCTTGAGTTTCTATTTTGATGGCACGTGCACTCTTTCATGGATTGGGTATTGCTGATGTGATATCTCTTATTAGGCTCTTGGCCCTAAAGGCCACACGACAGATGAAAGCAAAACATGGCCCGCAAAAAGGGTTGGGGTTCACTCAATGGGTGACTACACAGCCATCGAGCTCGTTGGTAGGGACCGCCCAGGTCTCCTATCAGAAATCTCTGCGGTTATTGCAAGTCTTCAATTTAACGTTGTGGCAGCTGAAGTCTGGACACACAATCGGAGAATTGCCTGTGTTGTTTATTTAAATTACAATACCACCATTGATCCAGCTCGGTTGTCGATGATGGAAGAACAACTTAAGAATATCCTTCGTGTGTGTGGAGATGACGATGATAAAGTGGCCCGAACAAATTTCTCTATGGGTTTGACTCACGTTGACCGCCGATTGCACCAAATGTTGTTTGCTGAAATGGATTATGATGGAAAAGGGTTGAAATGCGAGCCTGATTGTGCATCTTTTCTCGAGCTCAAGATTTCGATCGATCGATGTTTAGAAAAGGGATACTCAGTGATTACCGTAAGATGCAGAGATCGGCCTAAACTTATGTTTGATATCGTTTGCACTCTTACGGATATGCAATACGTTGTTTTTCATGCTACAATTTCATCTGATAGCCCATATGCCACACAGGTATTTCATTTGAACTAATTTCTTCAAACAAAAAAAGTTTTTGAATTCTCTCTAAATTGCACATATTCAGGAATATTATATCCGTCACACGGATGGCTCGCCTGTGAATACTGAAGGAGAGGAGGAAAGAGTCATCAGGTGTCTTGAGGCTGCAATTCTGCGAAGAGTAAGCGAGGTTAGATATATTAATGTTTTTAAAAAGTACAAGTATGATATCAAATTACAAAATGCTTCTTTACAGAACATCCGGGTTGCAAATATATTGTTGGATTCTACCCTAAATATAAAGATTGCATTTTTATTGAACAAAAGTTAATAAATAATGAATAATCACTGATAGAAATCGTAGTTCTTGTAAGTTGTAACCATATCTAATATATTAATTTTTTTTCTTTAAAATTGAAAATAAACATAGGGTCTTAGTCTGGAGCTGTGTGCAAAGGATCGTGTAGGATTGCTTTCAGAAGTGACCAGAATCTTGCGAGAAAATGGGCTGTCAGTATCACGAGCAGGTGTGACAACAGTCGGGGAACAAGCAGTCAACATATTCTATGTAAGAGATGCCTCTGGGAATCCAGTTGATATGAAAACTATCGAAAGGCTTAGAAAAGAAATAGGACAAACAATGAAACTTGATGTCAAGAAAGCCGCTTGGAATTCAAAGGCATCCCCACCCGAGGCAAGTAATAAAACGAGCTTTTCATTTGGGAGCTTATTAGAACGATTTTTGCCATGAAACCTTCGGTTTTGTGTGGATTTCTTCATGTTTGTATAGAATAATCATCAGATACAATAGCTTATTATGGCAAGCCGGCCAGGTTGTATATTGTCTCTCTTTCTCTTTGTAAACGATGTTCTCGAAAGCCTCTTGTTCTTGGTAATTAAATAAAGATGAACACGACTATTTAATAGTCGTGTGTTTGTGACAATGAACATGGTATCGAGTTTTGAAAATATGAATTATATTTTATCATCAAGTTGAGTATACGATGACATTTTAGGCAAAATTTGTTGTACTTTGACGCACTTTAACTTAAAATGAAAATGAAACTAAACTTTAGAGTTAAACAATTCAAAATTAAAATCTAGGGTTAAACCAAAATTAAATATAAACGTTGGGAGTTAAACTATCCTAATTTATATGCATTGTTAACTCCACTCCACTCAGATGACTTGTTAGCCCCTAGCTCGTCTTCTGAAATTAAAGAAATATTTTCTTTATTATCTTTTTTAGTAGTAATAAATTTTTGTTTTATAAAATAAGACTGCATTTTACCAGCAGACCAACAAACACATTAACACACACACACCCCGTATGAATATGATAAGAATCAAATCAATGATTTGAGAACTGAATACATTCAAATGACTCCATCTACAAATTGAAGATTCACTCATGGGGTCACTTGTGTTATTACAGAGAATTTACCCCAAAATATTTATAAGAAACTAACTAATCCAAAAAATCTAATGAATTCATTCAAATTTCAAATGATTGTCAATTTACAGTTTACTCCAAAATATTTACAAAACTACCACCGCGAAAGAGAAAAAAAAAACTAACTTAAGCATCGTTTGCCATTAACACGATTTGCTAACAGCTTCTCCATTTGGTTTCCAAATAGAAACTAACCCTGCTTCATCACCTGTAAAGAATAGACCCTCGGGACTTATTTGGATTGCTTGAATATCCCGTTTCGAAAAGATTCTACCCCTTTCCACAAACCTATAAAACAAAGCAGAAATTTCATTAATGACTTTGGTGATCATTTTCTAAAGAGTTTTCATATGTGTGTGTGTGTGCGCGCGCACGTGTTTAAAGGTAATAAAGACTTACGATGGCAGATCATATAAGCAAACACCATAATCTTTACACGAACATAGCAAAATTGGCTTTTCTTCTGCATCACGCATCCCACAAAACGCAAGAACACCCTGCAACAATAAATAAAACGAAACAATTGTTAAATATCATACGATTATTTGTCAAAGATGGGACCCACAAAACAGACTTACATTATCGACATTGTGTTTATAAACTTCCTCAATGTTGCCATTTTCAGTTGCAGCCCAAACTTTGATAGTTTTGTCCAAGGAACCAGATAACAAATATTGATCCCAACATATAACTGTTGTCACATCACCCCGATGTCCCTTTAAAACATGTGTACACTTTAAAGATTCAAGATCCCAAACCTAAAAAAATAATCCATGATTAACAAAAATGAACGACAATTTGTACTTCAAAAACATATAAATCGTTGAAAAATCGAACTTTTAAAGAATAACATACATGTATAGTTTGGTCGGTAGAACCAGAAAATAGCTTTTTGCCTCCTACGACAAGTGAGAGTACAGATCCAGTGTGGCCTTTCAAAGATGTTTCTGATTCAGAGAAACTGGTGTTGGAAGTAAATTTCCATGACAAAATGCTACCATCCTGCACCATGAATTTGAGCAATTTCTCTTAATTTTAACCATTTAAGATAAAACATAACCCTAATTGACTCATTCCATAAGTACTTTGGTTGAAGTTGCCATCCAAATTGTGCGGTAAAAAGTAAAAACACCAACACTAAACGTTCTATTTACCTCCATCCCAGCAAAAAGAATGTCTTCAAACATAGTGATCGCATTAACCAGCCCACCACTTCCTCGGATATCAATTTCATTTTGAGTTTCAAGATTCCAGGCCTAAATAAAAAGTAGAAGATCAACTGTTTACTTTCAGTAGCATAGTATATTTGCTCAATAATTAAAAAATCAAATAATATTAAAAGAAAAAATGTCAATGTACACATAAATCTACCTTAATCATATCTCGCAACCCAGCAAAAATCCATGGGCCTTCTTTAACTAAAGTCCAACACTCGTCATCAAATTTAAAAACATCCACACACTGCCTAACACAAAAAAATGGCATGAATATCTTGAAAAAAAATGTTTCACAAGGTTAAAAGATTCAAGTAAATAAGTAAAATCCAACGCACCTGTCTACTATTACAATCCCAAACTCGAAAAGATTTGTCTTTGCTACCACAATAAAGCTTGTTGGTTCCACATGGAAACACAATCCCAGTTATCGCCTAAATACAAAACTTCAATCGATAAACAGATAACAGCTTCATAATCTACGACAGAAAAAAGAAGAAAAGAACAACGAAAAAAAAAAGCTTAGTGTTTGTTTACCTTTGTATGCCCTTCAAACTGAGCCACCATTGAGAGCCGATAATCACAAAACCATGACTGCAAATTCTCACACTTTCTGCCTTCTTTGCGATTCTCAATCTTCTCAAGATTTTGACTTTGACCAACATTGACTTCATCAGTTAACACCTTGTGTTGTGTATTGGGTACAATCTGATTATGGTCACAGTTCTCTTTGTTCTTTACAACTATTTGATGAGACTTGTCAATGGGTGACGAATTCTTTGACTTATAACTATTGGGATTCTTCCAAGCATACTTTGACTTTGACTTAAAAGTGTCAGGTTTTGATCGGATATCTGGGTGCAAAAATCTGCACGGATTTCTGGTGCATCTTCCTTCCAACCAATACTTGCAGACTGCAGTTTTGACTTGATGATTTTTAGTCATATTTTCTTGATTTCCCCTTCCAAATCTCTTGAAAACAGATGCGTCTGTCTTCACTGAGAATCTTTTAGCAGCTTTCATCGCCATACTAAATAAAATAGACGCTGATAATTAGTTGCATTATATATCCAACAGATTAATTCTCTTGAAGAAGATAACCATGACAAAAACCTAATTAACATCAATCCTCCTTGATCCTATGACCACCTTCCACAATCATAAGCCCCAAAACTGATGAAAGTGAGAAGCGGGAAAACCGATCAGAGTCCGGAACAACATACAATTGCAGAACCCATTGATTGCAGTAAACCGATCAAACCCAGCTTACTTCCATAGAAGATTCCGAATTAGAGGTTGCAGTTGATTCAATAAGAGCCCTAGCCACCCCTCCCCAAACCCTATTGCTGTACAAGAATGAAGACATAACACGCAAGAAAACAAAATTCTTAAACCTAATCCTAAATCTATAATTGGGAGACCATCTTATATCGTGAAAACCAGATTCAGACATCTGTGGCAGTCTCAAGAAGAAGATAGCACCGATGATTATTTGTTTGAGATGCATAACTACAACAGCAAAAGTCCTACGGTAACAAAGATAAAGAAAATACTGATTGATCGTAGTAGTCGCAATAGACAGACAATCAAACCTGCTTGTTGAATAATGGCGTCTGAAAATCGGTTGAGGGATCAGATAAATCAATTAAGCCGATCAAGAGAGTGGTAAGATTTACGATTAGGGTTATGTTATGTTGATCTGTATTTTCTTTCTTTTATTTATATAGGTAATGGTCCATGATCCACGGGCCTTTTCTTGGAGGTCAAGGTTAATGTTTTTATTTTTTATTTTTTGCTAATTATATTTGGGAAAGTGAGAATACTACGTCGTTTTGGTTTCAAAACATAAAAAACCACGTAACTTGGTAATCCTTTTTCACACCTTCGTCCCCTCCGCTCAGTTGTTTCATTCGATTGTGATCTGAAACTCACAATGGCCGGTTTCAATTACACCTTCGGCACTCTTCACCGGCTACTTTTAATCGCTGGTAATTTAATCTCTCTCCTCTCTGATTTCGATCCTTAATCCCTTTCCTTTTTGTTTCCATCTTTAATAATCCATGAGGTATGGTTCTCTTGTTATTAGTTTATGTCAATAAAGGCAGACGAATTTATGTTCATTAATCTTGATTTCGCCAAATCTGAGATGTTTTAATTGTTCAAATTATTTGATATGGTCATACTTATTTAAATGTTTCTTATCTTTGTCCATGGTTTGGTTACGCATGCTTATTTTTGTTACATCTTGTTATTTTATTTATTGTTACTTATTTCTCTAATGTTTTTTTAGGTCCTCTAAGAGTCATTTGTAATGTTCAAGGGTGAGAGTGCAAAATCCTCACATCCTTATTTATGCGTTTGCTATCAGATCCTTTCCAAAAAAGATACGCGTAACTGGTGCCGTTCATCACGGTTGTTTCCGGCTTCTTCTCTCATTCCTTCTTCTTCGATTGATTTATGTCTAACAAGGATCCCTTATAAAAGGAGCTCCAATTGTCAAAGGAAAGCACGAAAAAAAATAGTGAATCCAATCTTCATCTATTGTTCTTGTTGGTCTTCATTTGAACTTGTTTTGATCTGTATTTGAGTTCTTTGTGTATACATGCTGTTTTTTTAATCATGGTATCAGATCACTAGGTGCTCGATTTTTATTTCAATTAGAGTTGCAGTGATGATTTTTTTGTCTCGAGTATTGCTTTCAATCTATTAGGGTTTTTTCTCAATTGACTGGGTCTGTTCGGTTTTGGTGAGTTGCGATTGGGGTATATCTCAATCAACATTTGTCTCCTTCCTTCTGAGTAGTGTATTGTTGCCATGTGCATTCTGATTGGTTTATGTCGAGACGACCCATATCAGTGTTCGTTTTTTGTGAGTTGCGAATGGGGTATATCTCAATCGATATTTGTCTCCTTCCTTCTGAGTGGTGTATTGTTGCCCTACGAATTCTGATTGGTTTCTGTCGAGGCGACCCATATGAGCAAGTCTTCTTTAAAGGTTATCCGTTGCGAGCCTTCTTAAGTTCTCAATTGTCCAGCTTAAAGGTTATCTACTGCATTTGTAGTTCTCATTACCATTCTTCCAAGACCCCACTTTAAGTTCATCTTTCCTACCTTTTGTAGCAAGTCCCTTTCCAAGCGAGCCTTGTATTGGGCAGAGGTCAACAACCCGCCGTGTGAAACACTTGGCCTATAGTCGGGGACCATTTTGTGACTCTTCGTGTTTTTTTTACTTCAATGGGTAAATGCCCAGAGGTTGTTGAAACTGAAAGTACCTTTGCCACTAAGAGTAGTAAACTTGACTTTGGTGATCCACTCTATTTACATGCTAGTGACACTGTTTGTGGATCAATTATTTCTATAAAACTTAGTGGAACTAATAATTACAGGGTTTGGGCCTATGCAATGGAATTGGTTTTAGAAACAAAAAATAAAACTAGCTTTATATATGAATCATGCACAAGACCAACTAATAATGAAATCTTAGCTAAACAGTAGGATAGGTGTAATTCCGTATTGTGTTGGATTTTAAGTTCAATAACAGAAGAATTATACCTAGGACAAATATTCTCAAAAAATGCCCAAGTTGTTTGGCAAGAATTAAAAGAAACATACGATAAAGTTGATGGACGTGTGATGTTTAACTTGCATCATAAAATTAACTCCTTGCCTCAAAACGGCTCTCCTGTTTATCAGTATTATCACAAATTAAATTCTCTATAGAGACAATATGATGCCTTGTTAAAACTTTGAACCTGTGTTTGTGATGATGCTGCTGATTTTTAGAACCACAATAATCTTTTAAAATTGATGCAGTTTCTAATGGGTCTGGAAGACATTCATCAACCAATAAGAAGTAACATGACTAGAGACCCCATCCCTAGCATCAAAGTGGTCTTTTCAATTATTTCTAGGTAGGAGTCACATAGAGCAACAAATATTGTAAATCTTTCAAATAAATACAAAACATTAGCTTTTATTTCAAAGTTTAATGATAACAAGAAAAGGAGTGGAAAAATCTCCAACTTTACTTGTAAAAAATGTGGTCTATCGGATCATACTATTGAGAGATGCTACAAAGTAATAGGATACCCCGAAGGTTATCAAAGAAATAAAAGTCTTATATGTAAAAAATATGGTTTAATAGGTCACACCATTGATTAATGTTATGAAATAGTGGGATATCCTCCGGGTTTTAAAAGAAAGAGTTTTAAGAGTAACCATGTTGAGCGAACGAACTCGAGCGAGACTAATAACTCAAATAAATTTGGTCAAGGTGGAACTCATGCCAATATGGTAGAGGTAGTTTTTTTAATGCAATCAGTTATTTTAATTCAAACTTTGACAAATTCTTTTGTTCAAAGTCAAAATTGAATCCCAACTTTGGTTGGATTATATATTCAGGTGCAAACCAACACATAACAAATTCTGATAAGATCTTGGAAAATGTTATAGATGTTTCTGATTCAAACTTAATAGTGGGTCATCCGAATGGAACACAAGCTAAAATTAAACAAATTGGTTCTTTAAGACTAATAGACAATTTCATCTTCACAATGTTTTAAGTGTCCCTAAATATTGCGTTAGTCTTTTGTCTATTTATTATAAGTAAATATGTAAATGATTATGTAAATCATGTATTTTAGGTTAGATTGTTAGTCTTTATTGATAGAGATATCTTTCATGTATTTTGTATCCTCTCTCCCTATATTAAGGGACATTTGTGCATATTGGAATTCATTCAGAATTTACCATAAAGACTTTTATGGTATCAGAGCCTATCTCTGAAATACCTTGCTAACCCTAGCCGCCGGTTTCCCTTGTTCTCGTTGTGCCTTCTTCTCCGGCGAGTGAGAACCCGATTGAGCCATGGATCCATCAAACGAAACCACCACAGCGCCCAAAACTCTCCATCCCGTCTACACTGTAACAAACATCCAAAATAAGGTTTGGATTCTAGACGGGACCACGGTTACGTACTCATCATGGGTGAAGCTTTTCAAGCTTCATGCTAGAGGCTACAAGGTACTCGATCACATTGACGGTATGCCGCCACCTAACCAAACCGACTCAACTTATGAATCATGGGCTGAGATTGATGCAATAGTGTTGCAATGGATCTATGGTACGTTGTCTAATGATCTTCTTGTTCGTGTTCTTGATGCGGAAGCTATTGCCTACACTGCTTGGATAAAGATTCGGGACATTTTTCTCAACAACAAGGGCTCAAGAGCCGCTGCCCTCGAACACGAATTCACGAATCTCACCCTGGCTGCTTGCTCCTCTATGGACGACTATTGTCAGAAAATTAAGGATCTTGCTGAACAACTCACGGATGTAGATAATCCGGTTAATGAAAAACGAATGGTCCTTCAATTGGTTCGTGGACTCCCTGCTAAGTTCGACACGGTCGCCTCGTTTATCAACCAAAGCACTCCCTCTTGGGATACCGCATGCAGCACGCTACAATTGGAACAACAACATCAATCGGTCCGCCAAAATCCAAACCAAACTGCTATGATGGCTCCCGCCGCTGCCAAAGGCTCGCCTGTCGCCACCGGTGTTCATGATGGTCGATCACCAAACCCGGGTCGTGGTCGCCCCTCTGCTCCTCCTCTAAATGCTTACCCGCCATGGGCCTGGTGGGCACCGCCACCCTATCCATATCCGACACAACCTAGTGGATGGCCCAATGTCTCCTGGCCTGACAGTCCATCTCCGCAAGCTTCATCGACCCAACCTGCTGCTGCAGCCCGTGTTGTGTATCAACAAGTGGACTCTTCTATGTAACCCGAACATGTGGCTCAATCTTCTGACACTCGGCCCACACATGAGTTTAATGCTCTAAGTCCAACTAATCTTGGAGCAGCATTCCAAAGCTTGAATCTCAACTATCAAGACCCCTCTTGGTACATGGATACAGGGGCATCTTCTCATATGACTGCGGATGCAGGTAAAATTCAAACCTCTTTATCATCTTCTAATATTCGTACTATATTTGTTGGTAATGGCACTAGTATACCTATTAAAGGATCCGGAAATGCCTTACACGTTACTCCTCATAGCACTTTTCGTCTCCACAACATCCTTTACACACCAAACATTATTAAAAATATTTTATCTGTTCGCCAATTTACTCGCGATAACAATATATCTATTGAATTTGACCCCTACGATTTTTTTGTGAAAGATCTCAAGACGGGGACGATTCGTTCGCACCACAATAGTTCGGGTGATCTTTACCCCTTCACCACACCCGAACCCTCCCCCTCGGTTCACCTTGCCACCTCCACCACTGACCAATGGCATAACCGACTCGGTCACCCCGGTGCCACCGTTTTAGATTTTCTTCGTTCTCGTTTATTTATTTTGTGTAATAAAGTCAAACCATGTACGGTTTGTCATTCGTGTCAATTATCTAAAAACAAAAGACTGCCATTTTATGATTCTATTACTACTACATTTGCACCATTTGATATTATTCACTGTGATTTGTGAACACCTCCTGTTAGTAGTAATTCCGGTTACAAATATTATATGGTACTCATTGATAATTTTACGCAATATGTTTGGATTTACCCGCTCAAATATAAATCTGAAACTTTTCTCAACTTCACCAAATTCCACAAACTCATTCTCACCCAATTTAACCATAAAATTAAATCATTCCAATGTGATTTGGGGGGAGAATTTGATAACAATGACTTCAAAACTTTTTCCAGCTCCAATGGTCTTGTGTTCCATTTTTCGTGTCCCCAAACCTCTCCTCAAAACGGCAAATCCGAACGAATGATAAGTCGTCTTAACGACATTGTTCGTGCCCTTCTTACCCATGCCAACCTCCCTCCGAAATTCTAGGTGTAGGCCCTTCATACAGCCACTTACCTTCACAACATCCTACCCACTAAACGTCTAGACTCTCTTACCCCTACCTTTGCCCTATACCTTCGACACCCAACATATGCTCATCTTTGGGTCTTCGGGTGCGCCTGTTACCCAAACACCTCCGCGTCTCAACCCCACAAACTCCACCCCCGCTCTCTCCACTGCATCTTTCTAGGTTACCCAACAAACTTTCGGGGTTACCGCGGTCTCGACCCAACAACCGGCAAAATCCTCCTATCACGACATGTCATCTTCGATGAGAGCTCTTTCCTGACACTGCCCAAACAAACTCCTATACTTTCCTGGACGACAACCTCATTCCATCACCCTTTTTCACACCCCCTTCCCACAACGACACCCCATCCCCATCCTCGCCTCCATCGTCCCCACGACCTCCTCTGTCACACCCCGCCAAGGCGGAAACGCGAAGTGTGACGGAGAGGATCGTCATAACACATTGATATAAAATAGAGA
>JAUEJL010095974.1:0-13709 GCA_032274825.1 Drosophyllum lusitanicum
AAATCACAAATCCAAAACAAAATCATGTCTAGACTCATGATTCAAGAGTTTACAAAAAGTTAGAGATACCAAACCAAACCAAGGAATGAGATGAAAATGAAGATGGAGAAGATGATCTTGATGATGGATGGATGGAATGGTGTAGTAATCTCCAAGAGTTCTTGTGTTCTCTCCAAAATCTCCTTTGGTTCTCTCAAAATCGCCACTTGCTCTTTCTCTCTCTAGGGTTCTTGTTCAAAAAATGCAGCTTTCTTTTTTTTCTCTGTTTCACGTTTTAAATGGTGCTGGCAGCTGTCGAGGTCGCGAGCAGGCAGCGACCAGGTAGTGACAGTGTTAATTCAAGGCCCTGAGTTTTTTTTATTTCATTCAGCCCTCAAGGCCACGACTAGACTGCGAGCAGGTAGTGACCAAAGGATGCAAAACTCCAGTGACTAAGGGGAGAGCTCGTGACTTTCCTCATGGTAGTGAGCTAGTTGTGACATGTAATCGAGGGCACGTGGAGGCTGCGACAAGGTCTCGACATGAACTTGAGAAATTTTTATATTTTTCTTGCATTTTTCTCCAAGTTTTCTCTAAACATCTTCCATCTCGGGTCTACAACATATTCAACAAAATTAAGCAATTAAATATCTAAAATTAATAACTTTTGCTAATTAACTTGGCTTAAATGGAAGGATATGTATCAAGAATATATGTATAAATATGAACATATCAAGGTGACAAAAGTGGGTTTCGGAGTTATGATTGTGGAAATTTCGGGCACTTTAGCTATGAGTGCACAAAATGGAAGGACAAGGACAAAGACAAGGTGCTCAACTTGACTCAAGATGAAGAACCGACCTTGCCGACTTTGGTAGAGTTACCTGGCGGTAAAAAGGTTGATATTGGTTGTAAGTAAGTATTCATGGTTAAAGTTAACCCGGATGGATCAATAGCTAGATTAAAAGCTCGGTTGGCTGACTAGGGATATGCTCAAACCTATAGGGTCGACTATTTTTTAGTCTCTCTCTTGTTGCTAAGTGATCATCTATTCACTTGTTTATTTCTGTGGCTGCTACTTATAACGGGCCTCTTCATCAATTAGACATGTCACTTCTTTCATGATGATCTACACAAGGAGGTCTATATGGAACAACCACCAGGGTTGTTGTCCGAGAGAGTGTGGTACCAGTCTGCAAAGTACAAAAGTCCTTCTATGGTTTAAAGCAGTCTCCTCGTGCATGGTTTGGACGGTTCAATACAGTGGTGACACTCTACGTTCCTTACTTTGTCTAGTTTGGAATGTATTGTTAGTAGTATATGTTGATGATATAGTTGTTAACCGTAGCGACGAAAATGGAATCAATAAATTGAAAGACTTTCTTGCATCTTAATTCCAGACTAAAGACCTTGGTCAGCTAAAATATTTTTTGGGAATTGAGATCTCTCGTACTCACGAAAGAATTTGTTTGTCACAGTAGTGTGTAGACATATTGAGCTATTTTGTGTGAGGCTCCTATGATCCCAAATATTAAGGTAAAAGCAAATGGAGAAGATTCCGGAAAAGTATAAAGGGTTGTATGAAGACTGAATTATTTGACAATTACACGGTCAGATATTGCCTTTTCCGTGAGTGTGGTAAGCTAGCTTAGGTTGTTTTCAAACATTAGGATGCCATCCATCACAAGGGGGCTCCTGGCTATGACATCAAATATCAAAACCATGGTCATCAAGTCATAGAAAGGGTTCACGGATGCCAACTATGGTGGAGACCTTGCAAACAAACGGTTTACAACAGGCTGCTGTATTTTCATAGAAGGTAATCTTGTTTCTTGGAAGGTAAGAAACATGGTGTAGTTTCTCACTTAAGTGATGAATCCGTGTATAGAGCTATGGCGCACACCACTTGCAAACATATATGGTTGTGTAATCTACTTGATGAGATGGGTTTCCTCAATTAAAACCAATAAACCTATGGTGTGATAATGAAGCCGCTATTCATATCACCAACAATCAAGTATTTCATGAGAGAAACAAGCACATTGAAGTAGATCGTCACTTCACTTAAGAAAAGATAGACGATGGAACAATTACAACTACTCACATGAGGACGGGAGGTCAACAGATGGTTTCACTAAAATAGAGTTAATTACGTGGTAATATTCTTTAGTTAGAATTCTTTATGTGGGTTAGTATTGTTTAGACCTTTTTAGTATGGTGTGGGCTCTTATAGGCTTAAGCAATATTAGGGTTGTCTCATATATAGTTCCGTTTCCTTCTTTGTAAAGTACGAGACTCTAGATAATACAAAAGAAAACTTTACTTCTCTATCATAACAATAACAATAACACAATTATTGTTAAAGTTCTATTACTATACCAAGGATAGCGAGAGCAGGAGGGGAGAAAATAAAGGTTTTGTCAAGCTAAAGCAATACGTCGTGAATGTCTTATTATGTTTCTAATTTTCCAAAGGCTTAGGAACTCAAAGATGTGTGGATGGCAATGAGGAGTGAAGGAGTAATATGTGACATCTTAATTCCTGTCAAGAAAAGAATTTTTACAAAGTAGAAGATACCGCTTTGTTAGATTCAAGAAGGATGACCTCACTACTACACAATTTGTAATAGAAAACCCCTTATGGGGACCGGTTCATGAAAAAACCGGTTTCTGTGTAGTTGCTAAAACTATGGTTTTAGAACAAGTCTCCATGTACCTGTAATAGAGACTGTTTTAAAACCGATCTCCATGATGAAAATAATGGATCCCCATTTAGTTTTGTGTAGTAGTGCCTTGATACTTCGAGAGTTGAGACTAAATACTAAGGCTCTAAAAGAAGTGGTTTGGTTCAAGAAAGGCAATAGTGAGAGAGGCAAGGGAGAAAACTATGAGGTAATATTCAAGTAGCAGAGCTAGTGGAGGTTTAGGAAATGGGTAGGAACAAAAGCATATGAGAGGAAGGGGAGCACTAGTAGGCTACATGATGGAAATAAGGCAACAAGGGACGATTGGTCAATAAGAGATCTATAACCAACAAAATGGGGAATAACCCAAGTCCATGCTCATGGGAAGATAAATGATGAACACACTAAACATTTGTTGCATGGTGTTTTATCAGGTAAGGATAAGAAGGGGAGAACTTGCTTTTTAATACGCGTGAAGATGATAGAAAATGGTTTCCATGGTCATTGGTATAGCAGGGGAGACCGGGTATCCGAATTACATTCCAACGATGGCTAAGAAGGTTTTTAGCATCAAAAAGTTTAACTACAACATGAGAACCATGGGTGGTATTGTGGTTCTGTTATTGTTTGGCGACAATGAAAACATGGAATTCTTTCTTGAGATGTATGAGGATGGAAATGAATGGGTCGGGGAGATGTTCGAATAGAAAAAGACCATGGAAGGAGAAAGATGTTGATCATAGGATTCTAAAGTGGTATCGGAAACTTTCCAAATGAAGTTTTCTTTCTTTCTTAGTAAATCTAAGGGGGACGTTCATTACAGTGGACAAAGAACTTTCCAAAGAAGAAGATTCGATTTGGCCAGATTCCTGGTTAACGCATATGATAAAATTTCCCTGAATACAGAGATGTTGAGTTCCATGTCGAGGTGTACCATATACATTCGCAGGAACAATATACGGGTGGATCTAGACCGTTTCTCCCAGAGACCAAGTCTCAAAAGGAGAATATTGTGGTAAAAGAAACACGTGGAGTTTAGAGTTTACTAGAAGAAAGGGATAATTCCAGCAAAAGTGATCGGGGTCTCCAAGAGTCATGGAAGTCGAGAAGATGGGGGCAGATTGCAAGGTTGATCGTGGGACATCCAATAGCATTTCACATTCTTGGGTAATTAAGATTTTAGCCAAATTGTGTATCTTAAGCAGACAAGAAGCCCAAGGAATGAGGGGTTTTTGAATGTATGGGCTAATAGTAATGAGGATAAACACCAAAGTGGGCCAGATCTGGTACAATGTCTAAGCCCAATCAAATTAAAAACAAAAAAAAAGTTTGTCAAGACTTGGTCAGCATGAGCACTAATGCTGCTGATGTTCATGAATATGATCACTTTTGTGGTCCTATTCAAACATATATTATTGAGGAGGATGACGACATTGGAATTGACAAAGAAGTCTTTTTAGGATATTGATTTCGGAAGGTTAGGATATCCCAATTACTTGGAAAAAAATCAAGGCTATAGAGAAGGAGAAGAGGAAAAGGGGGTGGATCATTGACTCTAGCGCAAATGGTGAAGATATTGAGGTGGAGATGGAGATAAAAAAAGGGGAGGAGGTGGTCAACACGAGAAGGAAAGCATGTATGGAAGCAAAGGATGTGATGAGGGTTATTTCATAAATGGGACTTCAAGTGAATGGTGGTTATGAGGAGGTGAGGGGAAAGATTGTAGAGATGGAGGGCCTAGATAGATGCGTAAAGGCTTTACTGTTTGCTTCGAAGTGGAAGTTTTAAATCAGTGAAGATTTTAACCTTTAATGTGAATCGCATTGGGAGGGGGTGTAAAAGACAAGCGTAGAAGCAATTGTTAAAAACGGAGAATCCGGACATGGTAAAGTTAAAGAGAATAAGTTGTCTGATTTTCATAGGCGAGGTTTTTTGAATAATTTTTAGGGAAAATGACTTGTGTAGCTAGAAGCATCTATGATAGGTGCTTCCACACTCACAAACACTTAAACGAGAAAATAATGACATAACTTATATAAAATATTTGTAAGTGTGAAAGAATCTAAGATAAGTGTTGTTACAAGCATATAACCTATTCCCTTATTTTTAGTGGTAGAAATTTAGCTATTGTATGATCTAAAGTATGTGTGTTAGATAAGGTAAAAGCTTGGAATACTCGTATCTAATTTTTTTTCTTTTAGTGAAAATGTATTTGCTTTATAAACGTGTTCTTCTTTCACCACTCAAACTACAAGAGAAACTAAAGTTTTTTAATACGAGTAATAAACGTGTAATGAATTACCTGTTTGTTGAAGAACGGTTGCATTTTACTCTCAGGATAAATGCTTGAAAACTTGGGAAGAAACATAAGTTCCAACTCCACCAGTTGTGGTAGCTCAACATCTTTGTCTATGTCGCACAATCTTCCCAGCTTTGGTAGATTCTCTAATAACAAAAACTTTAGCTCCGGAAATTTAATCACTCCATCATTCTGATCATTCGCATCACCATGTATTAGTGATTCCAAAACATAACACCTAGAGACCGTGACTCGCTCAAGTTTCCTCAAACCACTAGCCATAGCAACCGTGAAGAGGTATCTCAACTCTTCACACCCCTCAACCGCAAGGACTCTTAATTTGGGAAATGAGTCTTGAGGAGGATGCATTGAAACATCTTCAATCTGTAATACAAAGAGTTGAAGAATGTGTTACTTTCAATAATGTTACATACTAAAATCAAAACTAATAAACGTGTAATTATTTACTTGTTTGTTGAACGGTTGCATTTTACTGAGAGGATAAACACCGCTAGTGAACTTGGGTAGTTTCTTAAGTTCCAACTCCATTAGTTGCGGTAGCTCAACAACTTTGTCAATGTTGCACAAATTTACAAGCTTCGGTAGATTCTCTAATAACAGAAACTTTAGCTCCTGAAATTTAATCACTCCGTCATTCCCACTCTCATCACCATGTACCAATGATTCCAAAACAGGGCAATCTGTAACCCTGAGTTGCTCAAGTTTCCTTAAAGCATTTGCCATAGCAATTGTGAAGAGGTATCTCAAGTCTCCACACCTCTCAATTACAAGGACTCTTAATTTGGAAAACGACTCTTGAGGAGGATGCTTTAATACATCTTTAAGATGCATCATATCCTTCACTTCTAAATAAAGTTCCTCTGTTTTCTTGAATACCTCGTTAATCTTGCATTCCAGAAGGTCATTGCTATTAGTGACAAGCTTCAACGTGTTTCGGTATGAATATATCTCCTTATTGTCTTTCATTAGACAACCAATAGATATCTTGAATCTTTCAAGATTCTTAAAGGACATATGTTTTGGTTGCACCTTATTGTCGAAGAACTCGACCTCTAATGCAGAAAATTTCATTGATAGCTTCACCAGTTCGTCACAATTGGCATCTGTGAACGCAATAGCTTTCTGGCCGCTAACTCTCATGTAGAGCTCTTCCAGCTTGTCCAAATCTCGAAAGACGCCACAATCAATATGAAGGTCAAGACGTCCGGTCAAATCAAGCAACTTCAGCTTTTTTAGCTTCCCTATGAACGATGGTAACTTTTCCATGCGGCTGTTGGCAAAGCTTAGCACTTCCAAATTCACAAGATCTCCAATAGCAGACCAATCAGATATCAATTCACATCCATGGAGACAAAGTGCTCGAATATGGGTGGAGCATAGGTTTGTTGTAGGAAGCAACAAAGGATTCAACACATCTTCATATGATAAGACTTCAAGTTTTTCCATATTTTTATAAAAACCATCTGGAAAATTGAGTTGTTCCACTGCACCTATTAGCTTCAAAAATGTCAGGTTTGGACAATTAAAGTCTAGGAAACTCAGAGATATCTGTGAACTTTAACAAAATTCTTTGGTACGACTCATTTGCATCTTCTGTGATCTGCTCCAAGATATCATCATGGTTGACAATGGAAGCTTGCTTCACTTCTGTGGAGTCACTTAAAGCAAAAGCACGTGCAAGGTCATGCATTAAGACACATCCTACACGATCACTTTCAGCTAATAAGTTTGCACTTATGAGACTACCAACACAAGATTCCACTCGGACTCTTGCTTTTGCTAAAGTAGACACTTTAGAAAACAACTTCAGTCCCCATCCATACCTTATCAACTCTTCTACAGGAATATCAAAATCATCCGGAAACAAGCCACTTAGAAGAAAAAGTGCTTTCTCGTCCTTCGTTTTCAGAGAGTCGTAGCTTATCTCAAAAACATTGTGCACAAATTCATAATGATCTGTAAGGTCATGGTGTTGTAAACGAAAAAGTGCTTCTTTCCAAGCAGATTCTTTCTTTGTTTTACTTTTTAGAGTAGAGGCAATGGTTTTTAGGGCAATGGGCAAATTACCACACCTCTTTATAATCTCTTCTCCAATCTCATCGAGATCATGATCTAATCCCTTTGAAACTCCCACAGTTTCAAAAAACAAAAAACTTGCTTCATCATCATTTAAGGCACCTATTCTAAAAACGGAATCGGTATCAACACCCATCTGACTGCAAACATCTGCATATCGTGAGGTGATGAGCAACTTGAAGCCATTTGGCAAAAGACTACTTGATAGTCCAAGATCCTTGAGGTCCAGCACCTTCCAAACATCATCCAATATCACCAAAATCTTCTTTTCACCGTCTTTTGACATCCCTACTAATCTGTTCCGAAGACGCTCAGCCCTTGCATCGCTAGTTGTTTCCGTTAGAGCTCCACCAGTTTTCTCTGCTAGAGCATGTTGAAGAGCAATGAGGCCGGTGTTTTGCCCAACCACCACCTTCACAACCCAATTAAACATGTTGTTATCCTCCATATGCTTCTTCAGTCGATCCATCATGTGGGACTTACCCACACCACCCATCCCTGATAAAGCGATCATCTGGGTCTTATTATTCTTTGGTTCAAGGCACTTCAATGCTTTCTTGAAGATCACGTCTCTGGTCTCGAAGCTGTTTCGGGTGGTACTATCATCAACTGGTGCGGAGGAGGTGGAAGCATGATTTCTAGAAGGGATGACTCTAGCAAGTACTTTTTCACCGATAGACTCAAATTGAGGTATGTCTCCTACTTGAGTTAGGTTTTTAAGAATATCAGAGGGATGTTTTCCAGCTTTGTATCTCCTCTTGATATTGAAGCATCCGGTTCCGATGCCATCGGTTGAAATTGTTGCTTCTTGCTTTCTGAAATCTTCAACCTGTCTTAACCATGACGACACATGAGGAGGCAACGAAAGATCCTTCACATCATATTCCTCCATTTGCTTTTCTATTTCTTTTGATGCATCTTTCAATCGATCCATTTCCTTTTTCATAGCTTCAACATTTTTTCTGGAGGATAACCAGTAACCGAACCCTTTCGTAATGTGGGTCAACAAAGATCCAACAACGTAATCAATAACTAAACTTGCAACTCCTGCCATAATATTCCACCTACAAACAATTAAAAAAAAAATCAATCATTAAAACTGTTAGTCATGTATTCATATTTGCCTAGCTTATATATTAGGCTACAAATTTATTTTCCTTTCCTTTAATATCCATCAATATAGTTAATTAATAAATCTCAATATTAATAAAAACATTTTTCTTATTATATATAGCAAGACAAATCATATATGGGACTTAAAGCAAGCAAGCGTTAAATAAATAAAAGAGGTATTAATTAATTATCAATTAATCACGAGTAATGAATCTGGACGTGAATAGTGTGAATTTCAACGTTGTCGCATGATTAAATCCAGTAATCCACATGAACACCGATCTTTTTGTTATATCAATTCAACTGGAATTAAGTTAATGGCGTGTCACCTTTTCTTTTTTATTTTTATTTTTATTTCTTAAATATATAAAACGTTTTTTATAGTTTAAATTTTCTGAATACGAACAAACGTTTTTTATAGATAAAGAAATTTATATGAAATCTGCTCATGGCAATTCAAAGCAGTTAAATGCTGTCACGAGTGCAACTCAAGAAGTACCAGTAGAATGTCATCGAGCAGTATTTGATAATTAAGATTACATAAGAATCTAAGGGATTTTATATCAAGCTCTGTTATGGGTTGGAAGTACAAAGTGCACGCTCACATGAGCTAATAAAAATCCAGACCTTAATTATGCACATCTTAGTTTTTATACATGAATCTTATACTATAAATATTTATAATAGTTAGAATGTCAACTTATTTCATTTTACACATAATTAACAAAAGTTTTATACATTAATCTTGTAGAAGAATGTTCAATATAGTCCATATTTAATTCATAGTCCTAAGGGACTAATTTTAGCTTTTAGATTAATGACATCAATGGTCCAGATTGTATTTTAAAATTTTGGGCGGAGTGGTATTTTCGTAATTCACATATGATGCTTTTCAAATCATATGTGATTGTATACTGAATCACCTGTGATTGAATATTAAAATTTTAGGACTATTTTTCTTACATGGACTTTATTGAATACAACTCTAATCTTGTAATATAAAAGTGCCAAAAATTGAAGATATATATACATGCATATATACTAGTATTTTACCTTTGCGGTGTCGCGGTATATAACATATGGTTTATTTAAGTTTTGCTTTGTTATCTAATGTAACGTTGTACAAACAATGGATATGCGTGTTTATTTCTCACTTCGTAACCAAATGAGTGTTAATGTCCATGAGCTATAGAGTTCAAAAATTGATCATCATTCTACATTGTAATAGAATTACATTTTGTAACCGATCAATCACTTAATTTTGATTGACCATAGTTTTAAAACCAAATGCTTTAAGATATTGTAATTCATGTACAAGATATTATATTTCTTAACTTAAAATTTGGTCTTGAAAAAATGAATTAAATGCATTATAGAGTATTGGATATGTGTGTGTATATATATAATTATATATATATATATATATATATATATATGGTAGAGTTATTGTAACAGAAAATTATCATAAATGTGTAATATGGATTATGAGCTATTAGATTTCATCAAAAGTAAACAAGAAATTGCTAAATTAATAAATATTGAGGGTAGATTAGGAAATTAAAAAAAATGACAGCTTCTAAAATCTTGCTGGCTTCTAAATTCACGTTTCTATAATTTAAAAAAGATGAACAACTTGCTTCAAGTGATACTCGATTTGTTTTCATAAAAAAATTATGTTTTCCCTTAAATCTGATACACAAACATTTGAAGTGCATCCAAACAAATAAAATTAACTATATCTCTGTGATACACAAAAGATGAACCGGTGAACATCACCATGGAATTTTGATGCACGGTATGATAAAATAATAGATATCAATACACATTTAGGATAAAAAAAACTCAGATACAGCAGAACAATCATTTGATCAACTGAATTTTTGGTGATAAATTGTTGATGAACAACAAAACTGATATATCATGATAATATTCAACCAAAATTAATAGGTAAGTACAATAATTCGCATTAGAAAAGCGACATTCATACAAAATCTAATGTAAGTAAAGTTAAAAGGGTATTATGGGTATTCCAAGTTTTCTCTTTGCTACTTATCTTTCAATAATATATTTATCTGTCTCTCCCACATTATCAATTCCTATCTGGATCTCATATCATTTCCTTGCGCATGGCCCGATGTCCCCGGGTTCACCATGGGTTGATTTAGGTTGAGTGTGAACACCCATACGTTTCCCGTCAGGTTGATTTGTGTGCCAGCTTCTAGTTCACCAATCGATGCTTACCACCTCTCTCTTTCTCTCTCTCTTCTCTCTTCTCTCTTCCCTCTTTTCTCTCTTATATACTTATTATTAAAATAAAATAAAATATAGAGTAAGATTGAGTTGGGTCATACTAACTTTAGTGTTGGGAAAGAGAAGGGAAGAGAAGGTAATGTGACACTAATGTGGAAGCTGAGTTGGTGAACCCAAAGGATGAGTTATACGGATGGTCTTAGTAGTCTCGGATCGGAGACTAGAGGAAAGTCTCCCTTGTTGGTGTTGTAGTGTCCATCTTGGTCCGAATCGTATCACATGCATCTATATCTCTACTACATCTATTTTATATTGTTGTTCAAAGAAACAAGAGATGTTTTAGATATGAGATTATGAAGTCTACAAACCCACAAAATCTACTTCGACGTCCGTCGTGCGTTAGATCGAGAAAGGGCCGATGTCAACGGATGCGATGCACGAACCGGTTGAAGTTAAGATTGTTTATTGAGAGATAACATGGTATATGTCGCAATCGGTTTTAGCTATCACGCTATGAAAGGGTCGAAATTGCCAACCGTAAAAGAAGAAATTAAAGAAGATGGGAAGAATCATGCCATGATATTCCGATGTCTTCTTCAAATGATATGTATATTATGTATATATGTAATCTATGTATATAGTATACTGCAAACAAAAGAATAGGGTGTTGCTTGTCCTAGAAATCACAGCCCTTTCTTTTTCTATTTGGGGGTGATTATAAAATTAACTGATTCATCCACATAAGGTGCAAAACTCTTGAACTTATGTTACAACTTAGTAAAACATATATATATTTTTCTCATAAATAAATTTTATAAATAGAATGATCATCTTCCTTTCAATTTTTGCCTTCTAAGTATTTGGTTGTTGCATATTAATTTTTATGAATTAAAAATATTCAAAATATTGTCCTAAATGATTCCTTTTCATATTTCACTGTAATGTTTGAATCCTAATATACGAATTCCATTAGTTTCTTAGGAGTGTGTATGAATTATACAAACAAATATTTTGTGGTAGTATATGGACTATGGTGATTTATTACTCATATTATACTCGGTTGCATTAAGTTTATATTGAAGAAATCAAAGCTATTAAATTACATGAAAATACAATAAACTTTGTTTTAATTTATTATATACAATTAATTTTTTTCCTAGAACAATACAATCAACTTTTATAATTCTTTCGGTGTATGTAAACAACTTTTTCACGTGTTTATGTTTTAGTTACCATTGTCTACAATAAAGTTTGTCACAATTCTTGTTATATACAACAACTTGAATACAATTTTCGTTATATTGGAGTAAACAATTCTTGTTATATTTTCGTTATACAACAATTTGTTGAGAGATATTTTAGTTTTAAGAAAGTGGAGTAAATGTCACAATCTCCAAATTGCTTTTTTCCTATTTATAAACATTACCAGATTACCAACTAATGTTTTGTTCAAATAGCCCCATAATATCTTGAACTATTGACCTTCAAGATCAACAGCCGCAATCGGTTCTCGGTATATATATATATATATATATATATATATAATCATCCTTATTGCGAGTACCGCAAGAGCCAATCTTAGCCATTCGTTTCGTAAGTAAAATTTATGGATGGAGAGCGTAAGGGATTAAGTATTCTATTCTCACCTAAATATCCATTTTCATTTAAACCTCCCTATATATATATATATATGGAAAATTCAATCTCGAGAACTGTTTTTCGTACGAGAACTGCGACAACTGTTTGTAACATCATTAATGACTCATTAATAGGGGTATTTTGGTCTTTTACATACTTACCCAACCGTGAATTGCTTCGGGGTGAGCTTTCATTAATTTGAGAGACTTGATTTCCCAAAATAGCTCTCAATAATGAGCCATTAATGAATCATAAACGAGCTATTAACGAGCCACCAAAAATTCTTAGCAATCGATTAATTTTAATCAAGTGCTAAGATTGATTCTCTTACGAAAAACAGTTTTTATTTGAATTATCATATATATATGTGTGTGTATAGAAGTTTATTTGAGAATCGCTTTAATGCAAGAACCATTTGTAATCACCGTTAATACTCCTTAATAGAGGTGTTTCGATCATCTATATATTTAGCCAACCATGAATTTTATCCCGGTGGATGATTTATTATTTAATGAGACTTTATTTTTCCAATATAGCAGTATTAATTAATAAGTCATTAATGAGACATTATCAACATAGCCATTGATTTAATTTTATCAAGGCCAATATTAGTTCTCGTGATTCTCATAATAAAAACGGTTCTCAAATAAACTCTTATATATATTATTATAAGTTTTTTGAAAAAAGAATTATAGTTGATCATAGTATATTAATACTTTAAGGATATATCTTTATGAAGAATGTTCAATATAGTTCATAATTAATTCATAGTTCTAAGGAACTACTTTTAGTCTTTGGATCAATGGCATTAATGGTCCAGATTGTATTTTAAAATTTTCGGCGGAGTGGCGTTTTCGTAATTAACATGTGATGCTTTTACAAATCACATATGATTGCATACTGAATCACATGTGATTGAATATTAAAATTTTAGGACTATGTTTTTTACATGGACTTTATTTAACACAACTCATATTTTTATATACTAGTTAGTATATCTTTAGTTTAAAATATAGTTAAAAAGTACTATTATATAAGATTATTAAATCAAAAAACACCACGCACGCGCGCGTGCACACACACACACACACACACATATATATATATATACACACATATACACTTATACCGTCACTTTTTTAGCTTAAATAATAGATTATTTGTTGCTTTGATGCAGTTTGCCCTTATATAATTACAGCAGAATTTATATACCCACTAACGTATTATTAAACCTACACTTTGTCCATAGCGGGAGTTGAACACAAGACATTGGGAAACGGAACTGCTAGGCTAAATCCCCTTTAGTGCATTAGCGTTTGTATTGCTTAACTTAAAATCGATCTTATAATAAACAGTTTAAATACTTCACAATGTAACCTTAACTAGTTGTGACATGCTTAAGAAAACACTTAATTAAGGTACCTATTTTAGCCCTTATTTTGTACGCACGAGACCCTAATAAACGTAGGATTGAACTACAGTAGACGAGCCAATTACTCAACACAAAAGCAGCATATATAATACTGTATATATATATATAGGCAAAAGTTCAAACGAGAACTGTTTTTCGTATGAGAACCGCGAGAACCAATCTTAGCCGTCCAATTCCCCCTCCTTCAATTGGATTGCCCACCCATGAATTCCTTACAT
>JAUEJL010095985.1:0-26015 GCA_032274825.1 Drosophyllum lusitanicum
ATATATTTCTATTTCTATTGTAATTTTATTACGTAAATATTAACTTCATAAATTTGTTTCATATAATTAATTATTGTAATTCATTATGCTTGTTTATATATATATATATATATATATATATATATATATATAAAATTTCTTGTTGTAATATTCATTTCATATAAAAATCAACCCGTCTAGTATTTTTTTAAATAAATTTAAGGTTGTTATTTATATTTCTAAAGTTGAAAAACATCAAAATTTCATATATAAAATACGGGTGTTACACCAAATATACGATCCCGTAGCAAAAACAAAGATCTAAAACCCAGGCCACAAAAAAGGTTCGTAAAACACACACCCATGAAGATGGAAAGATATTGAAAAAGATACTAGAGAAAGGAGAAACCTTAGATCTACACACACGCACACACTTACCATTGAGTGAGGTGGCCGGTCATGGAATGTAGAGAGAGTTGGCCGGTGGTCGAAGCAGAGAAAGGAAGAGAGAACAAAGAGAGGACCGGGAGTAGATAGAGGAGGCATGAGGCAGAACATAGAGAGAGAGAGGTGGCCGAAGGAGGGCGTAAAGAGAGAGGCCGCATGCGGTGACCGGAGAGCATAGAGAGGTGGCTGGCGGTCGGTGACGGTGATTAGAGTAGAGAGAGGGAGGGAAAGTAGAGAGAGAATGAGGTGTTGGAAAGGAGACTTTATATTAGGAGTAGAAGAGAGATGGAAAGGTCATTGATTGGACCAATTTTCTCTCCCTATTTCATAATTTTACTATTAAATATTATTATTAGGTTTTAGTAGGTAATAATTATATTTATTTATAAATTTTTTAAGAGGTAATTATTAGAGTGTCAATTTAGATTTGAGAGGGGTTTAATTATATGGACCTTTTACATATATAATAATAAATAGGAAAGTTACTGTTGATTGCACATCTTTCCTCATTATTGTTATTATACATAAGTAGATATGTTATTTGTTTTTTATGAAAAATAAACATTACATTGTTAATCTAAAAATGTATTTTAAATCAAAATTTACAACTTATATTAAAGGGTTGTTTGTTTTAGCTTATTATGAACATATTTTATTGGTTTCTAGCTTTTTTCTGTGAGCTTGACTTATTTTAAGTCATAATAAGTTTGTAAATCAGAAAATAAGCCGAAAAAACAAATCTATTAAAAATAAGGAGGTGATATATCTTGTTACTTTTTTTCCTACTTATAAAATCAAAACAAATGTTAAAATTAATAGAGAAAGTGAGGAATAAAAATTAGTAGACTCCACATTTTATTTTGTAGTAAGTAAGAGAATAAATTAGAAGAAAAAAATAAAAAAATATATCATTTTTCTAAAAAATAATCAGGAAAAATAATGTTGCAGTCAAAGTTAATAAAATATAAAAACGTATCATAACAAACAGATGATATTGTAACGAACTCTGGTCTCTGGATAGGACTCGGGACGAACATAGTGGAGGGGGTTATGGCGTGTGCCTGTATGCGCCATTGGAGCAGTTTCAGGACTCCGACGGTGGTTTCCGCCGGTCCTCGAAAAGAAACCGTCAATTCCAGGGTTCTGGTACTAGGAGGAACCGGTAGAGTCGGTGGTTCAACCGCCATCGCTATCTCTAAGCTTTCCCCTGACCTCCGCATCGTCATTGCTGGTCGTAACAGGTTTGATTCCCTTTCTCTGTCCGAATCCCTAAAACTATTTTATCCTTGTCTAGAAATTTATACGGCTTAACGAAGCACGTTCAGAGCAATCTAAAGTATTTGTTTATCAAATTATCACACTTGAGTTTCTTTTGTTATTGTTTTCTTGTCGCAGAATTTGCTGAAACAAAAAGCTATGTAACGAGTTAGTTGTAGGTAGGGGTGATATCTACATCTTATTATTATAGCTTAGTAGATACTAGATAGATTAGGCATATTTGTCATCACCATGCACTTATGAAGTACTAGATTTGATGAATGATGATTCGGAAGCATTACATCATTTGCCTCAAGTAACATATCTATCAAGGTACAATAAATAAATGACTTAGAGCTCTTCATCGTATATCAAAATATGTTCTCCAGGAAGCAAAGTTGTTTTAGCAGTCATTCCAATTTTTGAAGGAGAAAAGACGCTTTCTGATATGGGATACAGTGTCAGTGTTTTAAAGATCACTCATAAAATTACCACATGTTATTGCTGAAAATGAGCCCTAGATAACAAAATCAGATCATTAGAATTTGAATGCTTTCACTTATACCATGGCAGTGCTTTAAAGGTCTGTCCAGTTACACATGCCAAAAGGAAGATCTTCCTGTTGGTATCAGCTTGAATGCCATGTTGACAAGGGCATTCTCTCCAAATGTTCAAATGACAGGGCATGACAAAAAAGAAGAAAAAAGGGAAAATAAATCTACTCACCTGACACACAATAGTCCAATACCATGGTGTGACAAATCTTGATAATTGGATAAAGGATAGATATTTTGATAAAGGGAAAAAAAAACTTCAGATTTAAATGGGGAATGGCAAATCGATTGGATTGGACCAGATATTCATTGGGGCGGGCTTTGCAACTTTGCCTAGGAGAAGCAGGTGACCCCAATATATAAAAACAAAGTGGATGCACAGAATTGTAGCTGCTATCATGACAAAAAAAAAAACAAAAAACAAAAAAACTACCCAGTCATACTATGAAACTATGATAAAGAGTGATAGAAACTACACTAGATGGCGAAACATCTATAAAAGAAATCCATTTTGGCTTCATGCTAGGAAGGTCCTTGATAAAGGCAATACACCTCTTCAGAAGACTCAAAGAGAAATACAAGGAATATTAAAAGGATTTTGCAAATGGTTTTCATAGATTTAGAGAAGGCATATGATAGTGTCTCATGAGATTTGATTTCAAAGACCTTGAATGAAAGGAAGGTCCCAGGGAGACACATAAGGGCTATTCGAGATATTTATGAAGGCTCAATGACTTGCACACACAAACACCAATGGGGGACACAATTCTTCCCCGTGGAAATAGTGCTACATCAAGGTTCAGTTGAGTATGCACCTTTTTGCATTGATCCTGGGCGAGATTGCTCGTTAGATACAGGTAGCATACCATGGAACGTGGTTTTTGCGAATGATATTATGCTGGTAGTCGAGAAAAATAGCTTGTTGAACTATCGACTAGAGCAGTGGAGGGGGCATTAGAAGATTACGGTTTTCGAATTAGCATAGATAAGACAGAATATATATGGTAGAATTGATAAGGGTGAAGCGATATGTATAGGGACCAAGCACTTCACCAAGCTCCATGTTGCATATGTTAGGGGAAGTAGATGAAAACGTTAATCATTGCATAAAGGCTGGATGGTTGAAGTGGAGAGCAATTACGAGAGCTTTGTGTGACAAACAAGTTCCACCAAAGTTTAGTGGTAAATTTGTTGGCTGTTAAAAAAGGGCACAAGAGAGGAACATGGAAGTTGCGGAAATGAGGATGTTAAGGTGGTCTTGCAGGAAGACCTTGGCTCACGGGATAGCAGTTTGGAGAGGGTATCCCAACTGAATTGAGAGAGGAGAGACTTTGTTGGTATGACCAGATTTGAAGGAGACAACAAACAACTCCGGTTAGAAGAGTGGACTTGGTCACAATTCACGGCCTAAGGAGGAGGGGTCGTCCGAGACTAAGGAGGGAAGATAAGGTGAAGCTAGATGTGCTGGAGTTACGACTCTCCTAAGGCTATAACCATTGATTGCTTTGAGAGGAGAATTAGGGTGGAAAGGTGAACCGTCCAGTAGCTTATCCCTTTATATGTTATGGCTTTGTGTGCGAGTATTTAGATCTAGTTTATGTGCTTGAGGAGGTGGGGGGCTTGTATATGTGTAGTATGTGTATTAGGCTATATGTGTATATGTTATTTTAATATAATCCTAGTATTAACAGGTCTAGCTTCTCTAGATTGTAATAGCATTAGTAGATTACTACATAATTTATACATGTTTGTGATGTAAATAGAATAAGACATAAAAATAAAATAAGATCAATAAAAATACATAAACAAATATAGAAATTATAGTAATAGTAACACTAAAAAGAAAGATCAAACAAGAGATAAATAAATAAATAACAATAGAAAGAAAGATCGATTAAACATAATATCTATATAGAAATAAATAAATAACAATAAAAAGAAAGATCAAATAAACATAATAATAGTAACACTAATAATAATAAAAATAAATAAATAATTATAAACACGAAGGGCAAAATTTTAAAAAATAATTAAAAGGAGGTTTTTGAAGTATATAATAACAATATGTACAATATCCTATTTTATTACATTGACATAGAAGTATACAACTTATCTTCTATAGTAATATCGCACATTCTCATGGAGTAAATCCTTGAACGTCTTATGACAAATCGGAGGTCTTTAAGAAAACAGTCTCCCTACCCCCACATAAGATTGTTAAGGTAGATTTAATAATAGGTATATCATTATGCTTCGTAGCTTTTACTTCTTTCAAGTTTCACCTACCTCATTGTTATTGTTGGAACCTAAGCACTTACCAGCATGAAACCCTTCATAGTTACAAGTAATTTTCAGACTTATTTTATGTCGGTGCAATTTTTACAAATATCTGGAAGATCAGTTGCTCACCTAAGGAGTTGTTTGTTAAAAAAAAAAAAAACTCTTAGTACATCTTAATCTGATTCATTAAGAGCTTTTAATGATCGCACAAAATCTTTCTGTTTGAAGTTGTTTTAGATGTAATTGTCTTATCATCTATTACTTCTATAACCTATATACTGAGTACTCTGATGTGTTTTAGGGAAAAAGGTGCTAGTATGGTGGCCACACTTGGGAAGAATGCTGAATTTGCTGAATTTGATATAAATGACATTAAATCACTGGAATCTGCATTGAGTGGTGTGTTTTTCCTTAAAAAATATATCAAAACTTACACTTTTTCTAATAACTTTTTACTTCAATTTAGCACAAATAGCCAAGTCTGGTACATCTCTAAACCTACTTATTATCATATACATATTCTGTCTCTGCAGACGTGGATCTTGTCGTACATGCTGCAGGGCCATTTCAACAGACAGAGAATTGCAGAGTCCTGGAAGCTGCCATACGGGCCAAGGTGAGAACAAGGTAAAGCTAATTCCAAGATTTATTGAAGTTATAGTATTCTATAGTTTTCAAAGATACCTTTAGGGGCTGTTTGGTTCATTCTTGATTCCAAATCCCTTGGGATTTCAAATCCAATCTCATGTCGTGTTTGGTGCACTTAAACTAAAATTGGGATCTCAAGATTAGGGCAACAGTGATACTTACAATCGGTGAGCAACAGAGGGGCGATAGCGGTTGTCGGAGGTGATAGTGAATGGCAGTGGTCGTCGGAGGTGATGCTGAAGGGCAGCGGTTGTCCGAGGGTAGTGACTGGTGAAGAAGGAAGGGGCGATTGGTGAGCAACTGACAAAGGTGAAGGCGATGATGGAGGCAGCGATAGTGGGGGCGACGATGGTGGAGGCCTGCGATGGTGGGGGCGGTGATGATGGAGGCTAGCGATGGGGAAGGCCGGCAAAGGTGGAGGCCGATGATATGATGGCGGTCACAATGGTTGAGGCTGGAGCAGCGAAGGTGGAGCTGGTCACAGGTGGGGATTGGAAATCCCAACCTTAACCTTATGGGATTTCACACCAACCAAACAGCCCCTTGGTGTGTATTATCTTCATAAAATGTAAATTAACTTGGTTAATCTTCATCCATTGTTAGACAGCATACCTGGACGTGTGTGATGACACAAGTTATGCATTGCGTGCAAAATCGTTTATGCGTGAAGCATTGGCTGCTAAAGTTCCAGCAATAACTACTGGAGGAATCTATCCAGGAGTGAGTAATGGTACAAATCTTATTCCTCGCCCCATGCATGTCTACATGTTTTTATTAAAAACATTTGGTTGGATAATTGAAGATGAAGGATATTTCAGAGAACTTAATTAATTTTGTATCAACATTAGATGATTCACTTAATCATTTATCTACTTATCCTCCAGTGATGGCAGCAGAGCTAGTACGTGTTGCAAAAAGTGAAAATAAGGGTGAACCTGAACGGCTGAGGTATTAACCTGCTCCACATTTCATGCCATTTGTTTCTTAGTAATGAAGTTATTATTTTTCTGATTATACGTAAACACACACACATATTGTAAATGTGTGTGTATTATCTCAAAAGTGTTATATATTCTTGTACAATTCAATATATAAATAAAACTTTAGCAATCATTATTTCTAATGATATGCTTGTCTCAGATTCTACTACTACACAGCAGGAACAGGTGGTGCAGGCCCAACAATATTAGCCACTAGCTTTTTACTTCTTGGAGAGGAGGTTATTGCTTATAATAAAGGTCTGTCAAGGGAACATATAAAATTCTGTATTAATGTTTATGCTTCTTTTCTAATGTTATCCATGTTTTATGATTTCTAACCAGCAAGCAACTCTTTTAATAGGAGAGAAAATCAAATTAAGGCCATATAGTGGAATGGTCAACATTGACTTTGGAAAAGGAATTGGGAAAAAAGACGTGTATCTCTTGTAAGTTGTATACATCACCCTTCATAATTATCAGCAAAACCGCCATGCATGTAATCATATGAAATTTGAGATCTTTGTAATATTTTATACTTACGAAAGCATGAAATTTAACACATAAACCACATAAGGAATTTTGACTTGTTGTAGCTACTCATGAAACCTTCTGTTTTCAGGAATTTGCCAGAAGTGACGAGTACCCATGAGATCCTTGGAGTTCCAACTGTGAGTGCTCGATTTGGAACTGCGCCATTTTTCTGGAATTGGGCAATGGATGCAATGACACGCTTCCTTCCTTCTGTAAGACGTACATGCATAGATCACAATACGCCTTTCTAGATTAACAGTAGAGGTGGACATGGGTGGGTTGGGTAATGGGTTAAATTGGTTAGGGTCAATACATGTAACTTTGGGTCATGTTAGTTTGGCTCAGAACACTTTGTTGAAAATTGAATTTTTTTATATGTAATTAGTGTCTAATATGATTACAAGATTTATACGATTTCAACACTAATGGTTAACTTCATAGAAATGCAACAACGTTTTGCCAAGTGCCATTATGCCATTATGGTACCTAAAGTTTTTTATGCACACCTATGGTCATTTATGTTTCAGTTTATCTACCATTATGGTGCTTTAACCTATCACCACTGCCCTAACCACCTTATTTAGCGTTAACATTTTTCCCAATGAGTTTCTGCATAATCCAATGAGATTCTGCAAATTCTGGCCACATTTCTGGGGAAAAAAGGTTATTAGGTACCATAAAAGGTAACTGAAACATCTGTGTACAAAATAATAAAAACAAAATTTTTTGTGCCTATGACACTTGGGTGAAACGTTGTTGTATTTCCGTGATCTGAACCCATAATAATAGGATATTATGAATATAATTGGTTCAAAGAGTTTTATGCATATAAAAGGCACTTTGGGACTTTGGGTGATATTCTGCCTGTTTCACCCATTTCCTTTATAGGTAATTGTTTTCTACTTTACCTGCTAGACCCATTCTAGATAAGGCAGAACGCTTTGGGCAAGATTTTCGTAAACAGGTCAAATTTACCACCTCTAACTAATATCAGTTTACTGCTTTGCATACCAATGACCAATCATGTTTCAGTTTCTTAGATATTCATATCTTGTTTTGTTTATCTCAGACACTTGACACTGATGATCAATGATTATTTTGGTCTTATAATCTCTTACACAGTTATACCGTAGAATTTGGAAACCTCCAGCTTTTGTCTTCCCTAACAAAAGCTGTTCATTGTTTATAGAACTCAATAAGGGTCACAAGTTCATCTTACATGTTTCTTTGCAATATTTCAGGAAGTCTTAAGAGACAGAAGCAAAGTACAAGAGATGGTTCGGTTATTTGATCCAGTAGTTCGTGTTATTGATGGCTATGCGGGAGAGCGCGTCTCACTGAGAGTAACTAATTCGAAAATCTTTTTCTCCCTAAACAATTATCTCCATTGGCCTCAGTTTAGTTACACTAACCTGATATTTCTCCTTTTGTTCTTTTGAGCAGGTTGATTTGGAATGTTCATGTGGAAGGCAAACAATTGGCATTTTCAGTCATAGAAGACTCTCTATGTAAGTCATCTTCTCTGGACTTCTTGTGGAAGAATTGATGGCTTAATCTAGCTAGAGGTAGCATATTTGACCCATTAATGAGTAGGGAAAAGTTCAAACGAAAACTGTTTTTCGTATGAGAACCGCGAGAGCTGTTTGTAACACCATTTAACGACTCATTAATAGTGGTATTTTGGTCATTTATATATTTACCCGACCGTGAAGTGCGTCTGGGGGTGGATGAGCCACTATTTAACGAGCATTGATTTTCCCAAAATAACCCTCATTAATGAGCCATTAAAAATTATGAGTCATTGATTTATTTTAATCAAGGAGCAAGATTGGTTCTCATATGAAAAACAGTTCTCGTTCGAATTCTTCCCTTAATGATTAAATGAGAAATGTGTCAAAAGGTGAAGTAAATTTTTGTAGCTAGGGGGCAAACAGGTTGAGTGGGACAAAATTTGCAAAGAAAGTGAGTATCCAAAATGCATAAAAGTAAAACCTTCTAAATCGTTTTATCAGAAAAATTGGCTTATTCTTTAAGTAGTATAGTTTTTGAAATCATATTTAAGAGAATACCTTTTTGTTAAATTAAGAAAAAAAGTCTCTTGGTAGCTAGGGGCAAATAGTTTGAGTGGGACAAAATTTGCAAAGAAGTGAGTTATGGGAGGTGATTTGTATACAACAACAATTTGCTATACATAGCAAAAAGTGTTTAGTTGGACGATTATACCCTAATACATGTGGATAGAAAAAATTGATAATGAGTTTGTGAGGGTATAAATGTAATAATTGTTGTATAGGACAGATTATTTTTGCGTACAAATCATCTCCCATGCAAAATGCATAAAACAAAAACCTTCCTAACCCTCTTATTAGAAAAGTTAGGTTATTATTTCAATGCTATAGCTTTTGCAATCATATTTAACAGTAAATTTTGTTAAATTTAAGAAACAAGGTGTTCTCGGGTCAGCCAATTCGTTTTAACCTGCCCTAAGATTTCCCATTTTGACTCTAAACCCGTTACCTAACCCACCCCTTTTGCCACCTCTAATTCTAACCATGGATGAACAATTGGTATTGTGTGCCAAAAGAATCAACTGCTTTGGGCGTTCATTAAAAGAACTGATATTGTTTGTGCATGAATTCTTTTCAGATCTGTTGGTTATTCAACAGCTGCGTTTGCTCTTGCTGTTCTTGAGGGCAGCACAAAACCAGGTGTATGGTTTCCAGAGGAGGTACCCTCCACAGGCACATAAACGAATTCATAATAATGCCATGCTTCTATGCATTTATGCTTTCTCTACTCTTTTTATAGCCTCAAGGGATTGCCATTGAATCTCGAGAACTTCTCCTTGAACGAGCTGCACAAGGAACAATTAATTTCGTAATGCACAAGTATGATTCTTCACTTCCCTTTGTATTGCACAACTATTTTCATGATGCATGTATATCCTCAAACTCCAATTTATTTTCTTTAAAGTTTAAAGTAATGCCACTCTATTGAACAGAATATCATGCAAGGAAAGCTACCAATCCCTCTTGGTTTAAACTTCTATTTCCAACAAAAATTTTATGCTTAAGATAAACTTTATTTTAATCAGCCCAAACTAGTTGTGAATCTATGTTTGAATCAATCATATAAGAACATAATTTTAAGCAATTAACTTTTAAGATAATTATCATGATCGATGTTGTGGTCATGCCATTGCCAACAAACATCAAAAGGTTGGAATAGTTTTGATTTTTAAGTTTTTGAATATACATACACTTTAGAAAATGTAACATATTAGTACAAAAGTTAAATGGTCCTTTAAACAATCAAGTCTTGAACATGAAAATACATTCTGCCGTTCTGGAGTGGGCCGAAGTAATTAGTCTTTTGTTCTTAATGTCCACAGGGCTCCGTGGATGGTGGAAACAAATCCTAAGGAGGTTGGTCTTGGAATATATGTGTAATATCTAAACAATTTTCTCTAGATTCAACAATACATAACAGCATGTAATTGAGACCGAATTACCAGGTGCACACAAACCAAGACAATCAAATGTGTCTACATTTGACGATTGAATGTAAAAAACAACAGAATGCTACCCTGCTATTTGATCATTATCACAATACATTTATTCGTTATCAAAATCACTAAATGCTCGCGTGTGAAACATAAAAAAAAACTCTCTTCTGTTCCTTTCTGTTGATTCTGTAGAAACTCACAATAAAATGTGTATACTAAAAAAAATATCTAATGAAAAGCTCAAGGAAAGAGCAATGGCACACCAATCATGCAACTGGGTCTATCTTGGTAAAAAGTATATCGGTCTACCGTCCTTTTGTTGAACAGTATACACAGCTTGTTTTCACCAATACAGGAAGTCACCTGCCAGAAAATCTCAACCTTAAAAGACAGGCAAGAGTTCTGAACTTTCCATTGAACTTAGCTTCCTTTTATATATCCTCAAAGTTCTTTAGTTTTCCGAGACCATTTGATATGCATTCTTGACTTGTACTTTCCGTTTAAATGTATGGACTTCACTATGACCGTTGATGCCCATTAATAATATCTTGAATACCTATACGATGAACTGGTGTTTTCTGAGCCTGAAGACTGGGTATTGACATTGGGTCTCCAAGAATCCTGCCATTGTCGCCGACTCCCACTTCTCTCAAATATAGAATTTTGGACATCTGCGGCCATTCTTGATGAATTGCTTCTAGTAAATCTACTTGCTTCATTTCTCCTCTCTTCATCTTGATCATATTGTGACCTCTAGAAAAAAGCAATAATGGAACAAGATAACATGAATGTTGAAAGTCGAGGTGTTAAAATGGGCAGGTTGGGTTGTTGGGTAATGGATCAAAATGGGTTCGGGTAAACGTATGCTGGGTAAACTACCAACTTTCAGCATTTAAATGCCAAGGAATATACCCTATAGCTTTTTAGTACAAGTCCTGAGCTTAAACATATAGTTAACTTTTGTGTGCGTCTAATGGTTATATCACCTAACTGTTTTTCGATTTGTTGACATTTTGGCCTGTAGAGCAAGTTAAATGCTAAGGATATACCCTATAGCTTTTAGTACGAACCCTGAGCTTAAACAAATATGGCCGGTTACTCTGACCCAAACACTTTATTGTCTGTTTAGTACACATTATAGACAACTTTTGACCTATTCGATTTGTTTAACTTGTTTTCATTCTAGCTGATTATTTAATTTTACCCATTTGAAGTTTTGAACGGCTAAGACAGTATAATCCAATTCGACCATAAATAGTTTGAAATTGCCACCTTGTCTAACAAACACACGCCTGCACACACACACACATAGTAGAATGGTACCCGCGTAATGCTGCGGCGGCGAATAGTTTCTACTTTCTACCCGATAACATTAGAAGATAGGGGCATGGTATTCGACGAATTGTTTCTACCCGTTAACATTTCATTTCATTTCTTTCTTTTTTTTCCATCAACTTTTTTTTTTATTTTTAAAACAAAAATTAAAAAATAACATAACTATTTTCTTTATTTTATGTGGGTGGAAAAGCCGAAAAGTGTATAGTTGAGTGTGTTTATTGGTGAATGTATTAAGTAGGAGAGGAGGTTATTCGAGGGGTATATTAGTAATTTCCGATTGGTGAAATATTAAGGGATTAAGTAAAGTAGGAGAGAGAGTCTATATATAGATAGATAAGAGAGAGAGAGAGAGAGAGAGAGAGAGAGAGAGAGAACCTTGGAAGGGTTGGAAAGTACAGCATATGCTTCTCCGATCATTTTAAAAATCCTATCTGCATCTTTGTGGACATTTTCAACTATTTCCTTCCATAGTCCGTCATCTCCATCATCACTTCTACCAAGTGACTGGGCAGCCTACATTAGAAAAACATGATTGTTAGGAAGGTTAAACCCAAATTACACGTTAAACCCAAATTACACATCCTTGGCCCAAAACTCTACTTTAGATATGGCAAATTGGCATATTGGTAACGCGTTTAATTGAGTAATTTTTTCTCCTACTTATGGGTTGGCTTGAAGCACATTTTGTTTTGTCCAGACATTTTAATCTTAATAAACATTATGTCAAATTTATTTACAAAAACTATATGATCTCAATAATAATTTAATTTTTCGAATAAAATAATATAAGAAGTTTTAAACATCAAAACCATTCAACCTTTTTCCCTTTTAGGTAGCTTTATTAATATTTACCCATTACCAATGAACCATACACTGAATCAACCACATTTGTTAGTAAATGGGTCAAAATGGCCACATCTACTCCACTAAATATAAGAAGTTGGGTCAAAATTGCAACCTTATCAGGATGATGTCTGAGTGCAGCTTTCCTATATGCCTTTTTAATATCTGCTGCAGAAGCTGTTGATTCAACTCCTCTGTAAAGTTCAAAAGCAAACCATCATTCAACCGTACTCGGATTTGCAAGCATTTCCTTTGTTTTTTCCCTTTTCCCTTTTTTTGGGGGGAGGGGGAATTTTCCTATACAGTTTATAGTTGTTTGCAGTAGCTTGCTAGTTTTCCAGGGTTCTCCCTAGGTTCACTCTATAGAATTAAAAGTACTTTTAAACTACTTAAAACTTGATATAGCATGGCTTCCTTAATTATATAAGTAAAAAATTGTTCATTACTTACACAGATATGAAGAAAATCCGAAGTTTGTAATGCATATCGAAAGAACTTACAATATGATGTACATATTTAAGGGGATTCCCGTTTTGGACTTTTCTTCGACACTAGAAAGCTGTACTTGAATTTGCTTTAGCTCACTTATACGGCTTAATTTATCTGGTACTCCCGACAGAGCAGTATTTTCCTCCACCTGTGTAGTGAGAAGAGAGACCAGTCTCTGTAGATCTATTGCGGCCTGTCCATAGTCTCTAATCATCTCATACAGGCTGGCACGTCTAGAAATTGCCTGCATCACAATCAAGTCATAATCTCTTTCCCAATATTTTTTTATAAATTACAAGTGTATTATATGACTACAAAAAAAACATAATCTAACTTTCTGAGTTAAAGTCATTAAAGATGTATGCACTAAGAGAAAAAACCACTTTGGACAAGTTTTGATCTGTTTGACCCATTTCCTTTCAAACTAAATATTTTGATTTGGCTAGTGTGACCTGTTAGAGATTAAATATAAGTACGCAAACCTTGAGATAGTTTGGATCAAGGGCTATCGCCAGGCTGCAATCTGCAATGGCATCTATGATTTGCCCCAAGGCACTGTAGGCTGCAGCACGGTTGCAAAAGCATACTGATGCAAATGGACGAGATTCAACATTGCATGATAAAGCAGTGGTGTAATGTTCGACTGCTTCTGCATGCTTTCCTGATTTATATGCTTCATTTCCTGCTGTCTGAAAACAGAAATAGATGCATCAAATTGTTAGGTATTCAAGCATCATCATGTTCTTTTCCTTGAGTCTAAACAGATGCATGCAATTTCCAACCAAAAATGGCTTGATAATGTGACATGACAATAGGTCTTGGTTTCTATCCCGTTTAATCACAGCGTCCTTCCGTCACCCGTATTATCAAATGATAAATTTTATGGTATATTTTATTATCTAGAGGTACCATACATCTTTCCTTAGGTAATATGTACAAATAACACCAATGTACGATGTGTATCATTGGCAACTAAGGCAAAATAATAAAGAGAACTTGTGGACCAAAAACCAGGCAAGAAATAAATCATGATTCATGATTGTAAACTTAACAAACAAGGAATCTGTTGGATTCTTTTGTGGACTACTAACAATCATAAGTGTTATTTTACCAGTATAAACCATACCTTGCAAGATAAAAGCTCATGTATTGTATCAACCAAAGGTATTTCAGATTCCCGACACCTGGAAATCAGTGGCACAAGCATTTTAAACTTTCATGTTGTCTGGATGATATCCATTAAATAAACAGACAGGAGCGGAAAAGAAGGCAAAAAGACTGTTAATCCTATAATTGATAAAAAAAGGGGAAAAACAAACCTTTCTGTAGTACGCTCTGAAATATCTTGCTTTTTGATAAATTCAAGAGCCTCGTCTAGCCTTCCTAAATAAAAGTAGGATTTAACGATAAGGCGTGGTTTCCATAGCATGGAAGAAGAGCTTGTGGTGGTGTCTGCCTCATCAGAAGTAAGAGTCTGCTCACACACTTGAATCACCTGTTCATACCTCCGTAACTGCAAAATCAGAACTGAAAATTTTAGTACGCTTGTTGTGTTGACCCACATACACTTTCTTGATCCATCTTTTATTTTTTAATACATAACTACTGTGTTAAACATGATTAAAAATACCAATACAACAATAATCCATTTTTTTTTTGAATGAAATGATTTAAGAGGTTGGATACATTGAAAATTCTATACTTTGGGTAACTTTTGAACCCTTTGACCTATCGTTTCACGGATAGCTAATTTATTTTATCCGGCCCATAAAACTCATTTGAGATAAACGTAGCCCAAACAGAAACATTTATAAGTAAATGGATAAGAAGCGCAATCTTTTCTCATGGACGAAATAAATTTAAGGGGTTTTTTTGGCCAATAAGCACTTGGGTGCTCAAGGAAACAGGTAATGCCTAGTGGAAATCAAACTTGAGTCGAGACCTGATGTCACACTGGATCCAAGGGCCTGGGGGATTGACCATAAGGTGATATGGACCGTAATAAATGGGGAAGAGTCTACCAGCGCAAAATAAACAACTCCAGGGGCCTGAATGTTAATTAATTATAATTAGTAGATAATTATGGCAATGTTTTATTATTTTTGGGAGGGAATCGGCCCTTATTAGGGGGGTGCCGATTGGCTTAGGGTTGGCCATCGACAGACTGCTTCTTGTTCTTTGTTCTTGCTGGGAGTTTGCCTGGAACTCGAAACCAGGTGGGTTATTTTCTTAGCTGCGTATTTTCTTATTATTTGGCTGTTATCAATTTGATTTATATCATAAGGCTAACCTCTTGGGTTTAATAATAACACTAACCATGAAAAGAGTATCTGCTTTCATCTGAAGCAGTTTCTCTGAGCAAGTGCTTATCTGCAACGCTTCATTGATAACTCTCAAAGCACATTCCAAATCTTCAGATGCCCGTCTTTGATAAAGGTCAGTACATTGCTTAATGCAGTCCGACACTTTCTGGATAAGTAAAAAGACAACAAAGGTTAAAAAATGAGGAGCTTAAAGGTGAGTACTCACTCACCCGTTACCAACTGTCACGTCATATCAGATATGGGAACTTTAATGTTGGTCCACAAGTTTCCTACATCTTGCTAAAGGAATTTTAGATGTCTTAGGATTGTCAGTTTGTAACATTTACATTAAACTAGGTTTCAAGTTAAATGTTGCATTTTTTTGGTGATGAGGAAAGGAGAATCAAATTGAGAAGAAAATGCATCCTACCTGTGCCTTTTCTAGACCTTCGGACGCCTCTGCAATTACCTTCTTGTCCACGGTGTTATCGTTTCCAAATTGCAAGCATTTCATATACTGCTTTTCTGCGTTTTCAATTTCTCCCATTGCAAGGTAACAACTGCATGTATACAGATAATTAACAAGGAAAGGCTATGAAATGTAGGTTTAAATTAAACCAAAGGTTTGGAGTTCAGCAATATAAAGAAATGAATGGAGTAATATAATCAAGAAGCAGATTTACATATGATATTGCATGCTCTTGAAGCGAAATTGAAACTAAGGCCAGTTTAATATGTACATGCTATGACTGAGGCATTTAATAGAGAAACATCCTACTTCTTACTTGACTTTATACTTTATGCCAATCAAAGAGGAAAGGTCATGATAAAAAAAATATTTTAATTTAGTTATTTGGCATGTGTTTCCATGTCATAAATGATGAGGAAATAACACTAAAGTTCAACAACATACATAATATAGGAAGTAAGACTTACTTTGCAGCTCGAATTTGAACCTTAAGAAAGCTGGGATCTATAGTGGCAGCCATGAGGCAATCTCCTAGAGCTGCTTTCATCCTTCCAAGAGAAATCCTAGTTGCTGCACGGTTACTATAGCACAGCATCAAAGCCCTAAGGCAGCTTCTGGATTTCTCATTTTGAGAAACAGAATTTATACCCTGTGTATAACAATCCTCTGCTTTAGCCAAATCACCATTACTATACGCTTGGTTTCCCCTGATACAAATCACCATCTGTTAGATATGCCCTTATTAACTGAAAAACAAAGATAAAAGTTTAAGACTACATAAGGTATAATCTCACACCTCAATCGCCATTTCTCACAGGATTCCTCTGTTAATTTGCTGGAAGACAAAGTACTGTAAGTTTCATGCCTAAAATTTTGTTCATTTAGTAATTTCAAGTTAGCCTTTTTCTGGCTTGTTGATGCAGACAAATCAACCTTTTGGCCCTTCCCAGGAGATAAAATAGAAGAATTTCCTGAAATTGGGAAAAAATCTGCAGATGTGGAACCGTATGAATCAAGAACAAATTTTATAGGCAGTTTGTTTTTTCGCTGACGTGTGTCTAATGGAAGTTGACTTTGACTAGATGAAGATGCAGCAAAGGTAAAGCTACCATTGCTAGCATTTTCAACTCTCGAACCAAAATTAAAAAACTGTGTGGCTTCACTTTCTTGCCTCCCAGATGTTGCAGTTGAACTCTCATCAGTATCTAGTGCTGTAACAAAAGTATCACTACTGTATTCCAGATTTTCAGTTGCAGACTTGAAGCTTTCTGTCTCAGAAACTTCATTAATATGAGGCTCAAAAACTTCATCATCGGTTGTGACATATGATGTCATAATAAGTGATTCAGTCGACATGTTATTTTGGTCATTAATTTGTGAAGCCTCCTCTGATGTCACAGAAGTTTCTCTAGAATAATTATCAGCTAGTTTTTCATCATATGGAGAAATATCCATTGGTGAGTATGCTTCATAAGTGTCTAGATTTTCAGACAAACCTCTTCCAGTAAACCCAAAATCTTCTCTAAGCCTTGATTGGCCAACAATGGGGGTTTTCACTTTCCCTTTCTTTTTCTTTAATCTAGTGTCTTTAACAGATTCTTTTTTTGCATTGAATCCATTCAAGCCAGAAAATATGTTACTCTTCATGTCAGGCGTTTTGAATTCTACATGTGGAGCCCCTATATCATCCAATTTGCTCGTAAAAGCAAAAGCAGCCATTTTTTCAGATCTGCTTGTAGATGAAGCAATCCCAAATGATTGGAAACCGCTTTCAGAAGAAATATCAGTAGGATCTTTAAGGTTCATCCTTTTCATCTCATTTTGGAGCTCTGCTGCCACATTACTATTACTCAAATCAGTAAATTGACTTTTGTTAATCAAATCCACCCCTTGTGAATTCTTTAGACTTCCTGTATTACTTGCACCTTCGATCTTCAGCTTGCTAATATCATTTGGGAGTTCCTCGGCCATCAACCTGTCAACAACACTCTCTTCTAAGTTAAATGCAGCATTGCTTTCAGTTGCATTAGCATAATCATTATCGCTATTGATCTTCAATTTTGACATATCTTCAAGAATGCCATTAGAATTCACACTAGAAACTCCTTTATCCAAACCCCAATATGAACTGGAATTGTTGGCCCCATTTACACCAAATACAAACGTCTCCTTTGCCACCTTTCCAGAAGTCAAATTTCCCAAAACTGGTTCAGATGAACTTCGAAATTGATCAAACCCAACACCTCGATCAGCCCCTGCAACCCGGGTATCCAGGGGATTACTAGACTTATGATTATGAGAAGATGTTTGCTTTCTTACCTTCAAAAGCCGTGGCCGGGAAAGACTCGAACCTGAAGTACCCGGAGCACCGGCGCCGGGCTTCCTGGAAGCCACCAACGGCGGAGAGTTAAACCCCAAAATGGGATTTGTTTCATTGAAATTGGAAAACCCGTTGTTCGGATTTGATGACGAAGAGTTCATGTTGTTGTAACGGAAATGAAATCGATAAGAAGTTTCAAATGACGAGTACCAACCGGTGGATGAATCTAGAAACGCCGGTGGCAACATCCGCGGCGGAATTGAGACATCAAATCTGACGGTTGTTTGTCAATAACTTCTTCCAGATCAATTGAGGAACATAAATCGCAGATTTCAGGTATGTTGTTAGTTCTGATCTGCAAATAGAATTATCATTTCATGGTAGGTTGATTTGCGTTTGTTCTTGATAAATTGGGAAGAATCTATAGGGCCCTGGTTTCAATTCCTGCACTGTTTTTCGCGTTCATATGTTCATATGGCTGTCCCCATTCAAAAAGCTTGCCATTTATTTATTTTTTCGATGATGAAATATATTTTGTTTCGGTCCCCACACTTTACGATTTTCACGAATGATCCCTTTTTTAATCGTTTAACTTGAATTTATAGAAAACTAATGTGCAGTCGCAGAGCATGGGGTGTGGTCATGGCATACCACGGTATGCTTACTCGGAGGGTTGGTATCGAGGGGTACATCACCCTTGTTTTTGGTACCGATAAAAAACATATGTATTCGGTATATGAATGTCAAAGAGAGAGGAGAGAGAAAAAGAGAAAAGGAGAGGGAGGGAGGAAAGAGTAGAGAGGAGAGAGAATTTTTTTAAATAAAAAATCTGTGAAGTGTATAAAGCGTGGATAATACGGAGGTTAAGCATGCTTGAAGCATGAAGTGAGTTATACTGATGTGACTTGAAGCATGGAATGCCCAAAGAAGAGTACACCCTATGCTCTAAGAGTGGACGATTTAATTACGCCATATCATACTGTCATATAAATATAACGTCTATTACATAATTTATTAAATAAGTTATAACTTAAAAGAATAAGAAAAAAGCTAATCTCCTTCACATCTCAACATAATCACGATCCCTTCGGGTATAGCACTCTAGAACCGGTTTGCCCATCATGACTTTTGTTGCCTCATATCGCCTACTCTAATACCGTTCGTATGACATATCTTTTGGGTTTTCCAACCTAAATGACATATAAGAGTTAAATCATATTTTCTTTACCTTTCCCCTATCAACTCAAACGTTAGTATAGTTAGATTCAATTTTACTTCACTTTTCATTTTATTACATAATATATATTAGAGAGAGAAATAGAGAAGGAGGAAGAGAGAGATAGAGAAGAGAGAGGGACTGAAGATCAGGTTGGTGAACCCAAAATTCTTACCCGAAGGGGGTAACCCGATGAGGCTACGGGTGTTCCCCCTCAACTCAAGCAACCCAAACACTAACCCGAATGCTTCGGATAGAGCCATACGAATGGCCTAAAGAGATAGTCGGTTGTGTTATAAGTTTTATTATTTCGATTCAAGTTAAAATAATTAAGTTGGGTATTTGACATATTTGATTTTCGATGTTTATTGAAACTTAAAATAGTTGGTTTTCAAAATTAAATAATTAATTAATATAAAAAACTAGATTAGATGTATGTTTGATACACAAGTTAGTTTTTAAAAATAATAAATAGTAAACATTAATAAAAAGATATTAAATAATTATAAAACACAAAAGAAATGAGAATCTAAAAAATGACAACAGACGGCGTCAACACCCCAGACCAGCGGTGGAAGCATTGACACGAGGTTGAGGGCGGACGTGATGACAAAAACATAATATCATGATACGACGAGACATAATTTTATTTTTTGTACAAACCAATATTATTAAATAGAATTTAAGTTTTTATTGGTTATAATTAAATAGAATTCAAAATGATTATAAATAATAAAATTAAAATTTTTGTTAAATATGAAATCCTGAAATGTTAAAAAGGTAAAATATGATATTTGTAAATTATGGTGGACAAATATGATATTTTAAGTTTTAAGAATGACATATATGAAACTAATCTAAGACCATGCATATGACCTTTCCTTCTTCTCTATTACCCAAATATCACATTAGCGTTGCATCATTTTTTCTTACGAAACAATAGACGAAAAATTCCTCAATATATCATATTATCATGAGTAAGATGGGTGGGCCGTGGGCGTGGTCTCCACTGCAACAAGTGAAGAGGACAACGGTGGGGGTTGGCAAATGAATTCTTTTTACATTTACCATTAATCCTTCGTATACAGTTAGGTTAAATATTTTTATAATAAAAATTATTAAAGCTAAAACTAATAAGTTTATCTTAGTGAAATGAATGATATAAAATATAACAATACTACTATTTTTAGGTTGGGGTTGGAGCTGGGGCTGACCGGTTGAGACTGATTAGTTTATAATCCCAAGCCTCATCCATAAGATACTTGGAAAAACTTTTATTTTAGGGGATTATGTTTTTAATAATCCCCTCAAGATTTTAACACCCGAACGAGACTAGAGGACTGAAGATTATGAAAACTAGAATCTCAAGCTCCTATAATCTACCATAAGCTCCTTACCGAACACACCCTTAGATGATATAATTTCTATAAATAAACAAAATAAATACACGGAAAAACTTAATGTATTAATTACCCAGAATGAAAATAAAATTTATAGCTTTCTACTAAATAAATATTCATACTTAATTCATAGTCCCTTAGGACTAATTTTAGCTTTTGGATCAATAGCATCAATGGTCCAGATTGCATTTCAAAAATTTGGACGGAGTGACATTTTCGTAATTCACATGTGATGCTTTTACAAATCACATGTGATTGTATACTGAATCACCTATGATTGAATATTGAAATTTCAGGACTATATTTTTTAAATAGACTTTATTAAACACAACTCTTCATTTCTAATAGAAGGTTATCACGCCTTGATCTTTTAGCACCAAACCAAATCATTCCTATATCGTCAAACCACCCAATCTTTGTCTTTATCATGGTATCTAATTATGTATTTGCTAGTGTTTTGAAGTCCTATATAAGTTTGCTGATATATCCAGAATCTCAATTATTGAGCTTCATGAACACTTCCCACCAAAAAAAAAAAAAAAATAGAGTCTTGATATTAGGTATTAGGAATATATTTTATGGTGTTCAATATTCCAACATTTTGTTTAATTATTTTATAATATACTAGTTTAGTTATTATTGTAGATAGTTAAAGATCAAGGGCCATTTTTATCAAATACCCATACTTGTGGGTATGTAGCAAACTTTCTCTTTGAATAAATAGGATTCAAGTATCAAACTTATCCTAAGTTTTCACAAATATATCAGATTATAATGTGAGAATAGTGTGTGTTTGAAGGTGTTATGTTAGTGTGTCTTCTTAGTGTTCTTCATCTTCATCTTCTTTACTCACCATATTTTATTTATGCGTTAGCTTCTATCTTTAATACTTATACTTTTGAAACCTTCAGTAGGCAATTAAAGAGATGGCCGTGTCGGACTCAATATCAACCTCACAACGAGGGCATCTAGTCGAGTGTAAATCGACTCTTTGGAGTTAAGATCTTATCTTGTCGGTAGGAGCTCTCTCAAGGTTTTCCAAACCGGCCGGCCAGACTTTGAGTGAAAAGTTGAAAACGTTGTATTTTTTATTGTCAGCCCAAAATGTTACATTTTTTTATAGCCAGCAGCCCAAAATAGAAAGCGTTAAAATATATAAGTTTATGGTAAATCAAAAATTAAATTCTATAGAGGCAAGTGTTTATTATCTAGCTTGTTCTTTCTTAATTACTATCGTTAAAACCGCATACAAATGGATGAATCTTTAATATCGAATTCATATAATTATTCAATGGATGTCCTTCTTCCACATGATTAACAAGTAATAAATGTTATTTTCATGAACAATTGAACAAAGAAAGAAGAAGAAGAAGAAGAACCTGAAAGTGCTAATGATTTTATATAGATCGAGCAATATTGGCTGGATGCCTTGGGGGAAAGTACTTACCTTTATATTGGTGCAAAAAGCTTAAATAAAACAAACTACAAATGGCTAATGATATGATATTGGTTACATGAGTGACCAAAAGATTTGAAGTAGAAGTTGTTAGATAAGTGGCTCGATCATTTTTATGATTTTATCTGTAGTGATCCAATTTTCTATATATATTATGACATGATAATATTTGAATTGGAAATGGAGAAAGAACAAATTGCATAAACAAAGAATTGAAAGAGTTATCGTTTAATATAAATATAATAATAATATGGATCAATTCTACTAAACAATCATAATCACTAATTCAGATAAAATTAAACCTGACACATTCATTTGTATATAAAATTAAATCTGATTTTGATCTTTTCACTAGTCCACAATCAGAAATATTACACTATATTATTTATTAAACTCAATTACTTATTGTGTGTATATATATTCGAAATTAAACATCTTAATTTCATATATGTAATACATATACAAATTAATATCTATTAAACGTCTTGAGTTGTGTTCAATAAAGTCCATTTAATAAACATAGTCCTGAAATTTTAATATTCAATCACAGGTGATTCACTATACAATCACATGTGATTTGTAAAATAATCACATGTGAATTACAAAAAATTATGAAAATGTCACTCCGCCCAAATTTTTAAAATTTAATCTGAACCATTGATAACATTCTTCTTAAACGTTTTAATTAATATTGATTCTATCACATACATAATCTCTATTAAATTCAATTACTTGACATTTAAACGTCTTAATTAATATTTATTTTATCACATTTGTAATATCTATTAAATTCAATTATTTAAAAAATGTTTGCAGTAGTATGAACATATATTATATCTAAATCATTTCGGGTATGATGGTGGAAGGGTTATGGGAAGAAGATCCGATAAAAATAAAAAAGGGCGGCGGTTAAAAATTTTGAGAACTTTTTTAAAAGCAGACTAAAGATGGATGGGTTAGTTTGAAGAAACTATCGGACCTAAACATAGAGGAGTTAGAGAAATAATTTCAGAACAAAAATTCGGGTGATCATCAAAGACTGTGGTAGTTTGAAGGTTCACAGTCCTGACGGGTTTAATTTCCTTTTTAGACCACCCGCATCGGTTTATGAGGCTTCTTATAGGGTTTCACATCTAGAGCTAGAACACCATCACCCCTCATAGGGTTGATGATGGTGGGGTTCCAAATCTGGTTCCCAAACCCGTTCTTCTTTTTTCTTTCTTCTTTCTTTCTCTCTCTTAATTAATATATATTTTTTATTAATATTTGATGTGGGTTGAAAAGGGTTGGATGTGGGGGTTTGTAAGATAGAGAGGGTTAGAGGTGGTGCTGATGTGATAATGGGTTTGATAGGGTAACTATGGGTTGGATATTGATGGTCTTATAAAGAGATATTGGACTTTTGTTAAGGACGACGTGGTGGAAGCTTTAAAATGGTTTTGGTCGAGTGGATGCATTTCTTTATCTTTTATCACTCTTATTCCAAAAAGGGACGATCCACAAACTTTTGGGGACTTTAGACCAATTAACTTTATTGGATGTTATTATAAAATTTTGTCCAAAGTGTTGTGTTTTAGAATCAAGAAAGTGATCGATGTGGTGATAGGAGAAGTACAAACAGATTTTATAAATGGTCATTCAATTATGGACGGGATCCTAATTGCAAGAGAAGTGACAAATGGTCTCAAAAGAAGAAGAAAAAAGGTTTTAATTATAAGGTGGATAAGAAAAGGCTTACAACAGCTTGGATTGGAGTTTTCTCTTTGGTGTGTTCGATTTATGTGCGTTTTACATACCAGTTTTAAATTTATAAAATGGAATGACCAGCTACCAATTTAACACAATAGGCAAGAGAAACTAATCATGCTATAATATAGTAATGGCAAGACCGAGTGTCAAACACAAGAGAAACGAGTATGATTTTAGATATAATTACTAACTCACTACTAAACTAATAAAAAGCAATAGAAGGGGAATTTTATGTTCTAACTTAACCTAAAGCAAACCAATTTTTCAACGTTAATACTAAGAATCAAAGAAACAAAGATTTAAAGACTAGAAAAGCAATAAAAAGCAAGCAACTTTTGAATTTATACAATCACGAATGTGATGAATTTCCGCTTAAACTTTGAATTCCCTTTTCAATTTAGTAGATTTCAATGAAAGTGCAATGGATCAACATGTAATCATATACCGATTCCTAATATGGCTAGATCTTATGGTCAGACTCACTAGCCCTATAATTATAGAAATATTAACTCAATAATCATGGCATTAACTATCCCTATAATTAGTCAGTTAATTCGTATTATGCTAGACTTAATCTATTAATTTGTATCGGTCACAAATCAATTAATTAACATTGAATTGTCATCACATGCAATTGCAAACACATTAAAGTTTAATTCTTTAAAACCTAACCCTAGGATTTGGCCATCACTAGCCATGAATCCTAATGGTCATAGAAACTCATGATTAAATCAATCATAGATAGAATTGTCATCTCAACTATGAAAAACTTAACAATAGGCATAAAGTCAGAAACTTTAACATTGGTTGTTTCTGTGTTAGGGATCTAATGAAACCAAAACCTCGAATTTTGGTTAAGTATCGAGTGAGATTTAAATCTGGGGAAAAGATCGATGGGTTAGTTCTCCGTTGGTGTTCTTGATAATCGGGAGTCGTGGGTAAAAACCCGAATCTCAAATGTTCACTTGGGCCTTAGTTGCTAATTAGGTGTAGGAAATGGATTGCAAATCAACACTTTCAAATGGAATCGCAAATCATTTTGGGATGAACTGGTCTTACCTATCGCAAATTGTCTATAATGTGAAGCTGAAATCACAAAAGCTTGTATAAGCTTCACCTACTGATAATTAGGAAAATACAAGTTGGGCTTGTGGTAATCAATCACTAATGGTCTTAACAATTAATTATCTATTGGGCTAATGGTAATTGGAATATTGGACTGCAGGTTGCAAATTTAAGAGGCGAACATAGAATCACAAATTAATTGGAACATGTATAAATTGCAAGTTAGCTTGGATAGTCAATTGAACATGAATCGCAAATTATATGTGGCTAGGATGTTAATGCTACGCATATTAATCTTAAAATCGCAAATTGAAGGGGGAGAGTAAGTAAGCAATTGCAGATTAGTTAAAGTGTATTTGGTCAAAATTTGGAACTTAAATATGAATTGAAAATTAGTTCAAGTGGTAGAATTGCAATTTGGTTGAGTCTCCTTGTGAGATTCCCAATCACAAATTGACCTTTGAGCCAATTGCAAATTAGGGCATAAGGTCTAAATCACAAATTGGGAATTTATGTACAATCGCAAATTAGGTTTAAGACCCAATCACAAATTGAGACTTAGGGTCACAATCACAAATTATACAAAAATAAGGGAATCGCAAATTAGACTTAAGTTGATCGCAAATTTCACATTAAGGATTTAATTGCAAATTAATCCAAAACCTTAATTGTAGGTGATTGTTGTTGAACGTAGTTGGATTTAATTGGATTACTTTTATTTACTGTTGAGCTATAGCCAGGTGAGTTACACTAACCTATACATTATGATAGTGTGAAATGTATGTATTAGTTATGTGGTAGTGTAACTGATATGTAGATATATGAAGTGAAGGGTTGCGTTGTTTATGGTGAAAACGTAACTCGGCCACAGTTTGACATGTGAAATCCTTGGTACGGCTCGGATAGTCAGTTGTGACCCAAAGTGTGAAATCATCGTCAATGCACTGCGTCGGTACTAAGTGATTTAATTTATGATCATGGATTACTATTATGTGGATGTGCATACCTAGTGTGGTGTGTAGGTTGTGTGCTCACTAAGCTTTCACACTTACTTTTGTTGCTTTATTTCTTTTAGGACAAGACCGCGATTCTTTGTTAGTCATTGCAGGTATGTGTTTTATCATTCGATATTTTGACTTCTTCGTATTTATTTCTTCTGTTTGACTTCTGTTTTTTTTTCATCAGA
>JAUEJL010095986.1:0-13709 GCA_032274825.1 Drosophyllum lusitanicum
TTTTATAGTAATTAAGTAAATCCTATATTTTTATAATATCATACAAGCTCTCAAACTTTATATATTTTTCAAAAAGAATGTCTAAAATAAAAGTTATATATAATATATTTTGAAACATACCCGGACATCGTATGGGTATTATACTAGTTTAATGATAGTTTTGCTTTGTTTATAAAAAATTAAACAGTTACTAACTTATCAATTTAGTCTTTTTGTTTAAAAAATAAAATTATACATAACTAAATGAATAAAAAAGTAGTTATATAACAATAAATAAAGTTTTATTAATAAAAAACTCATGAATGATAATTCTACATACAAATAATCTTGTTAATTGATGGATTAGTGAATTTGGTTTAAGAGTAATTTACAAAATAAAAACCTTTTTTTATTTGCGAATTTTAGAGGTTGCTTTACATTTCCGTTACTTTTTTATTCCTGATATAATCGAGCAAGTTCCTTGCAATCCATAGAACCCTACTACTCGAGGCAGCTAAAACCCCGAAACAGCTTTTACGAAAATGGAGCTCTGCACTTCTACTCATTCCATCCCAAATCGTGTATCAAATCTTCAATCTTTTACTCCTTACAGAAGTAGCCAGCAATGGAAATTCCATCTTCCTTTAAAACCCCACTCGGTTGCTAACAATAATCCAGGTCACATTCTCATTCTTGCCGATTTATTTTTTTTGCTAATGTAAACCCTAGATTTCGTACTATATATCCTGAATTTGCTGTTGAATACTCTTCTTTATGGTTAAATTGTTAGATGTAAATATGTAATTGAAGGGGGGAGGGGAGACAATTCGTTTATTCAGTTTGGAGATCATGTTTGTGTGTTGGTGTTTTCCCTCTCAATTACGACTATTCACTGCTCGGTTTAAATTTGTTTTTGGGAATATGTAATTTGATTATTGTTTGGCAAGTAGTCTTGTTTACCCTACATCTAAAGTAAGAATCACTTTGTTAATGTTTGCCTCCAAATTGATGAATTGTACTTTGATAAATGTGAAGATTTCATTGTTTTGTTGTCGAAAAGAAATATGTTTCCCTTCCAAATTAAGTGCATCAACAGATACTAATCCTCCCTAAGAGTACAACACCACATTGATATGCTGTTCTTAGAGTTGTTCATTCCATCTAATTATGGATTCACCCAAGGCATAAATATTTACTTCAAACTCAGGAGTTATATGTGTACGAGAAAGTCATTGCAAAGAGTTCAAATCAATTGGCGGATATGATCCTGAATGTGCAACCTAAATAGTGCTGTTGCACTTGTTGTGGACTATAACAACACGATCAAGATAACAAAAACATGGAAATTTATTTGGTTCACTCGACCAATGTCATCAAGCTACATCCACGTCCACACTATATAGATTTTGATACAACGGTTTAGAATTACATGGTGTTGTATTTATAGATGTGGACTAGAGCAAACTAACTTGTTTTCCAAGATAGAAAACGGCACCTAAAGATTAAATTATGGCACAGTGGCGGTTCTCATATCCTTCTGGCAATCAGACTCCACAACATAACAATCATTGTGCAAATAAGTGACCTAGGAGATTGTAGTTTCATGAGAGACAATCAGTTTCTTACTTATTTTGGTTTACAGGTTTACGCTATTACAACTACTCATCTATAAAAGCAACAGCTTCTGAGGAAACATCAGGTGGGTCAAACCAGTATGTGAAAGAAGAACCAGATGTAGTAAACTACTCTTCTATAGAAGTCACAACTCCTGAGGAAACATCAAATGGGGCAAATCAGTATGTCAAAAAAGAAACTGATGATGTAGTGACACTCAGCGAAACTCAATCTGAGGAGAATAGTGGGTTTGGAGGATTTGGGCTGTTTAACGATGATGCTGGGGTGGATGATCAATTCCCTCAATTTGATTTTCTAAATAAGCTGAAAGTAGAGGTATGATTTCGTTCATTGGTATTTCTCTGAACTTAACAGTCTTTATTGATTTTCTGAAGAAGCTCAAAGCAGAGGAGATGACAAATAGATCATGCTAAAAAAATTTCACTCATAGATATATATTGAATTTGATTTATTTACCAATGAATATGAAAATGACCATGGTGGACAACTAAAGCTTGCAGATAGTATCAAGCTTGCTTAGATGTGAAAATTTGTGATTAGAATTGGGATCAAATGAAAAGGGATTTTGTTGTGACAAGGTGTGAGACAGGATTGATTCACTAAAATTTGTAGCTTTAATTTAAAATTCAAAAAACCTAAAGATCTTTTTTATCTGGTCATGATCCCATATATATACAAAATTATGAATTAGGGTTACATATTGCAATTTCAGTTCAAGTATTGTTCGAATCTGCTCAATTTATAGCATTTAATCAAAGTTACAAATTTAGTGAATCAATGTTTGTCTCATGCCTTTACTTAGAAAAAAACCTTCTTACTGGATCCGGATCCGATGCGAGTATATATCATGGTTCTAAATAATGTAAGGCGTGGTGTGGCGGCGAGGTCAAGTCTCAAGCTTTAGGAGCCATGGCGAAGCCATGGCAGTTTTTAAGGCGTGATTTAAGGCGGCAATTATATATATATATATATATATATATATTTTATAACTATATATATCCAATTTATCATTATTAATATATAAATTACACAAAATTGCACAAATGAGGAGCAGAATAACACATACAAATTTATAGAAGTTCAATACACGTGATCGCAAAACGTATACAAAAAAAGTCCAATTAAAAAAAAATGATTTTCTACGTGCCACGTCTAACACTCACGCCATGGCAGACCTTTTAGAACACTGGTATATATATTACAATGATAACCATCAACACTTTTTTTAATGAAAATTGCATCCGTGGACTATACGCATAGTGCGAGTGTTTGACTATTAGTCAATGTCTAAAATGCTTTTCAACTTTGACAAAATAGCATCATCATGTGGGCCAAAATAGATGGCCTCTGTATATTCTAAAGACATCAATGAGCAAACAGGTCTTTTAAAAAATTACCCAAAATAGAAACTTTGTAATTTTCATGTGAACAGCCTTTTGAAATTGTATATACTGTTTATATACTGACATCATGTTTGTTCTTGTTGTGTAGTTGGATCTTCAAGATTCCTTTTCAATTGCTTTACTTGGTGTTGGTGGCATTACAGCCCTGTGGTTAACTGCATCCATAGTTGGAGCTATTGATCATATACCTTTGGTATGTCATTTAGCTTTTGTACTTGCGGAAGTAAAATCTTAATACGTCATAATCGATCTTATAATATATATATTTTTTATTTTCTGTTACCAGTTTCCTAAATTGATGGAAGTGGTGGGTCTTGGCTACACAATCTGGTTCACCACACGCTACTTGCTCTTTAAGGTAAGTAACCGAGACTGCTTTATCTCTTCGTCTATGCAAATTAACATAAAAAACCAAAAACCAAAAGGACTTTGGCCAATTTGTGTTTTTGAGTCTCTGTAGAGACATGGATGATGGATGTGTGAATTTGTTGACTGCTCAAAAGCAGACTGCCAATTAATTTTTTAATTGGAAGGTGGATTTTGGGCAAATTGTAAAGGTGTTTTACATTTTGCAGAGAAATAGAGATGAATTGGCATCAAAGATCGAAGATATTAAGCAACAAGTTCTGGGATCAAAGAATTAAGATTACTTAAATCGTCCTTTTTTATCAGTCTAGATTGCAGTTTAATAGCTTATATGTGAATAAAAAAACCAACTTTAAATATCTCCTTTCTTTACAGTGGATAAATTAACTATTCTGATTATCATTACCTTTTTTGAGTTGATTTCTTGTCTTAACGGTCATTTGCAGTTTGTTAAACATCAATGTTTATGATATTAGAGTGAAAGGAGTGGTCCCTTCTTACAAAACCCACCACATTATCTCGTCAACTTTTTTCTTCTACCAGCCCCGTAGACCGTAGTGATCACTATCTACCACACTAAATTGTAGGACCTACCTAATAGGCTAATGCCTACTAACCAGTAAAAAAGTATATAAAAATGTGTAGAGAGATGGAGGCTATGGAACCCACAAGTCTTCACCACTTAGCCACCCCTTGTGTGGTATTTACCACACAACCCTTCCCACTACTTAACCATGGTGTGGCACCTGTCTTCAGAGTGCGCGGAGTGGATCATGGGGTGGGGATGTGGTGGAGACTCCGTGCCATGGTCAAGCATCCGGCCACACCACCGCGCCGTGGTGATGGTTTTGGGGGGTGGCAACCGCGTGAAGTGGTGGGGCAGTGGTTGGGGTACAATGCAAGATTTCTTATATATTTTTTCTTTGTTTCTTGTTTGGTATCGCTTGGTAGAAACACATATAAGGTTTATAGAAGCATCTGCTGTGAAAGTTTTAGGAGGGGGGAGACTTCCTCGAATAAAAGGAAAGAGAGATCCCAAACCTAAGGTTTTTGAATCTTGAAGATGAGTATCAGATGTGGTACTTCGAATTTGGTGATGACCTCTCACTATTTTTTGTATTCATCGCAAATCATGAAGATGAGTATCAAATGTGGTAATTTGAATTTGGTCAAACACCTCTCGCTATTTTATGTGATCATCGCAAATCAAGTGGCACCTGATCATTTGGTACTGAATGGTTGATACAAAGTGCTTCATATGTGGTACTTCAATTTGTTGTTTGTAAAAAGTGCTTTGTATGTGGTACTTCAATTGGTTGTACAAGTTTGCGTGTTTCAAGTTTCACTCGTGGGAAAATCTTGGTAGATAACTTGCCATTGCTAAAAGACTTTATTTTATTTCCTTTTATTTTAAAAGTATTATTTTGTTTTTATTGAGTATTATTTAATGTGAAATAAATAAGGCGAGTCAAAATTTGCTCCGGTGGGAAAAAAATCATTACGGGAATGAGTGGTAGGTTGAGTAGTGGAAGTGAAAAGATGACGTGACGATATGGTGGGTATAATGGAGGGTGACCACTCCGAATACTCTCACCATTTGGGTGGTGACTCACAACCCTTTCTTATCTACTTCCTAGTGGTTTCTTTTGAATGGCCACAAGCGATATAACATTAAAATAAGGGATAATTTGATATGTATCCTTCTAAACTTTGTTAATTACGTATATATCCTTATAAAGCTTAAAATTACAGCAACATCCTTATAAAACATATAAAACTCTCGTATATATCCAAATACATATTTTAATTATAATTAAATCATTTAGAAAATAGAAACTATTATCTCTAATATGATTTAGATGTAAAATTTCCTAAATACCCCTAGTTTTACAATAAAAATCTAACCTGTGAATCTGCTACTATGAGGGTTAATTTCGTATCAGCGATTGTGGCATTCAAAGAGGATGACTCTCATCTAGGAGGCCGGCGATCATCCAAGATTTTGGTTGTGAGGAAAAGCCGACGATGATCATAGCTTCAATTTTGTGCTTTTATGGTCTTTAAGAAAGCCAATATTAAAAACTATAGTTATGGTTCTTCAATTTAAAAAAGTTGCAAGAAATTCCAATTCGAAAAAAAATGTGTAGAAATTCGAACACGTATATGTCCATCCGTCGTTTTTTTGAAGTCATAGAAGAAGAAGTACAATTTAGAACCGTAATTGTTCAATTCGAGATCTTCTGCTTATGTTTTGTTATCTCAATTAGCATTGGGCTCCATTTAGAAAGTGTGCCAATTGTGGAAGTCGAATGAATACTTGAATGGGTTCGGCCAACTCTTATAACCATCTATCTTTTAGACAATTCGAAAGTGTGCCAATTTGTTTGGGGCAGTTTGCTTTAGCTTTTGCTAGTTTATTGTTTTGTTGAAGTAACAAGTTTACCCATCAATTTGTTTGGGGAATAATTAAACAGTAGTACATCTACAGAATCAATTATACATCTACAGATCTACTTTAGATTACTTTTCTTTGATTAAACAAACAAATAAGCAAACCTCTTGATACAATGCAACTGTCGATTCAAACCTATCGATGGAATGAAGCGGCTGAATCAAACACTCGATGAAATGCGCAGAATCAAAAGGTACTATTATGATGGTCGTCTGCAAGAGTATTTAGGGTATTTAGGGGATTTCACATCTAAATTATATTTGAGATAATATTTTCTATTTTTAACGATTTAATTTTAATTTATATATATATATATATATATATATATATGTATGAGAGTTTATATGTTTTATAAGGATATTAATGAAATTTTTAATTTTATATAAGTAATAAACAAAGTTTGAAAGAATATATGTAAATACATGATATAAGTAAATACATGATATAACTTTAGTATTTTAATAATTATGTAATTATGAAAGGATTTCGATATTGGACCTTAATGGGCTTACTTGGTTCATGATTATAAAGTTGTTATTGGGCTTTCATTGGCTAAGCATTATGTAAGAATTTACTTTTTGGGCTTGTTGTAGATTAAGTATAACAATTAAATGAGATTGGGCTTTGGTGGTTTTATTTTATAAGTGGGCTTGGAAATGTAGAAGGGTATAAATACATCATTATGGCACATTGGCACAACCCCCAAAGTTGTAACATCCGGGCCTAATCGTGTACGAATCTGGTACTTACAATCGTGAATTTATTATTGAATAAAAGAATTTTATTTAATTAACTAAGATGAAATTAGTATGAAAATAATAAAGAAATGATGTAATAAAAATAATAATAAAAATAAATAAAATTAATAAAATATTAAACGGTTTCAAGTAAGGATTTTAAAAATATCCCGTTAGTTGAAACGGGTAATCGAGGGGTGAGTTGTAAGTTGAAAAAGGGAACAAGATACCCACTTGTGGATAAATGAAACCCACAAGTCGGTTTCTCCCTAACCCAAGTACACAGACACTCAAACACACACTTTCTTCAATCTCACTTGTTCTTGGTATCTTTGAAGAAGAAGACATCAAGGAAAATTCACCAAGCTATAATTTTCAGCTGCAAATCAAAGCTCAAATCAGTTCCATAGTCATCTTCTCCATCCTCCCTCATTTGTAAGTTCATAGTTCCATGTGTTCTTCATTTTTGAGATTTTAGGTCCAAATGGGTCAAGACTCAAAATGACATCAATAGTTGAAATTGACGATCCAAATCTATTCCTACATCAATTCTAAGTGCATAGGAATCATTTTCTTGAATTAAAGTGGTGATTTTGATTGAATTTGGAAATTTAGCATAAATGGATCAAAAATGGTGATTTTGATCCCAAAGCTTGAATTGCATGTTAAAGTGAGCTTTGTTAGACTCCATATTTCATATGTGAACACTGGAAATTGTATTGGAATTAATTGGTTGAGTTTTGATATATAAATTGGTCAAAACAGAGGCCGGAAATCGACCTGTCTGTGTAGACTTGCTTGCGGCACAAGGACCACCCTCTTGCGGGCGTAAAGGCCCCTCTTGCGGGAGCAAGCAAGATGCTTGTGGCCGTAAGCAGTCCTGTAATAGCAAACAGTTTGCTATTAATCATAGTACTAATATTTGGGATGTTTGTTTAGGTGAGCCTGACGACCAGGAAGAACCAGAGCATTACATCTGCTTACTGTAGCTTGTCAGGTGAGTGCCGGATAACATAAGAATTAATATACCTATATTATATATTATCAGAAATAAGAAATATGTAAACGAAAGGTAGAATACCTTATTGCATGCATGAGAAACATGTTGATTTGATAAATTATGCACTTGATTAAGTGTAGGTTATAAACCATGATGATGATATGTGTAACTTGATAATATGGTATGAAATGCACTTGATTAAGTGTATGAAAAGAATCATGATGATGATATGTGATTATATGCGCGCAATGAAGATCCGGTTGGATCAGTTATGTGTTTGTGACCGGATCCGGACTTGGGGACTGATTAGTCCATTATCAGGGCCAGCAATGGACTGGGATTGCCTTGAGGCCTGCGGTCAATGATAGCGTCAGCGGTACGTCGACAGGGATTTAGGACCTTGCAAGCCCAATGCTCCTCGAACGGTTAGGGATCAGCTTCCCGCTGTACCCAGTGGAGTTGATTGACTTTCATAATGCAATGGTGGACCGCTACCCGCTCACCCACCTGCACGGTTGATGTGTCTAGTACCCCAGTTTGGTACATTGAGCCGGGCTAACTACCCTGCAAGATATGTTGCCTTCTGACTACGCCAGTTTATCGCGAGATGCTAGGATAGCACTGTTTGATCATTGATTGTTGATATATGATGTATTTATATTGATCTTTATGCTATTCTGTATTCACTAGCCGTAAAAAGCTAACAGATACTGTCCCCCATGATTGCAGGTGACCCTAAGACTTGAGAGCTCGGGTGTTTGCCGGTTTATATTTGTATTTGGAGGAACACTTAGTTTGCTACTTATGTTTGTAATATTACTCTGATATGGTCGGCCGTTAGACAACAGTGACACCAAAACTACTTGTAAATGTGGCAACTTTTGAATTGTATATAATTAGCCACTTTTTCTTCCACTGCTTGTTTTAATTTGAAACCAGGTTTATAAGTTTTGTTTACAGACAAACCCACGCGGTTTGAAAACTTAAAATATTAGGTTTAAAAGGAAAAATCTGTTTCTCAAAATGGTGGTGTTACAAAAGTCCCATTCACTGAAGCAACCTGCTTTGTGTCAGTGTGTGTCTTGTGTTACTGCCGAGAGAGAAAAGAGTAGGGGCTCAAATTCAAGCTTCACCAAACGTTGAAGAATCAATTGTGTATCAACAGGTATGTGACCTAAACATCTTACCACCAAGTTATATGTAGGAATCTTAGAAGAAACATATGAAATGCGCCCTGTTTTGTTTGCGATGGACCGAGAACACACACACACATAGAAATCGGAAGTTTAATGGTTTAAGTCACAACAATGGATTAGGTTGTTTTCATTCGGTATCTACAACATTATTAGACTATTAAAACATGGATTGATGGTGGTTTGTTGAATGTCGATTGAACTGGTGTTTGTGTGTGTGCGTCGCCTTAGCCGAGAACAAATATGGACCTAGAAACATTAAAACTCGATGATAATCAAATTAAACTTGAGGGGTGCTACTAGATGATGTTAGAAACAAATAGCAATCAGAAATTTATGTTTTGATTAGGATGTCACAATTCGGAATTTCAGCCGCGGTCAAGAACACTGCTGTGGGTGTATGCGTGTGTTGACAGGGTTGGGCTGGCTAGAAATCGGCTTTTGGGCCTTGGTAGAACCGACTTATGGGCCTAGAATTGAATCATATAATAATAACTCTTTCTTGTGGGTTTCATTTGTTGCGGTAGATTTATTAGATATATATACACATATGAGAAAATCGCATATTAGCTTGGATGGGTTTAGTTATTGTCATGTAATCACAAATCGGTTGTTTTGGTTGGATTGCAAGTTAGTTGTTTTGAACGAATTGCAAATTAGTTATGATTTTGAAATCACAAATTAGCTTGTTGATAGGAATCACAAATTGAGTTGACTTTGGGCAATTGCAAATTAGTTCATTTTTTGAATCACCAATTGGGCCTTGGAGTGAATCGCAAATTGAAAGTTGGCGGGTTGAGTCCGGAATGGATTCCCCGAATCGCAAATTGACTACCAAGTACAAATTGCAAATTGGCAACCATATGCCAATTGCAAATTGGTTTATTAAATAGAATCACAAATCAAGTGTTGTAACAGAATCGCAAATGCAGTGTTGTAACATAATCACAAATCAAGTGTTGTAACATAATCTCAAATCAAGTGTTGTAAAAGAATCGCAAATCAAGTGTCGTAACAGAATCGGAAATCAAGTGTTGTAAACTGAATCTCAAATCAAGTGTTGTAAACTGAATTGCAAATCAAGTGTTGTAAACTGAATTGCAAATTAGGCCAATGTGTGTCAATCGCAAACCAGTGTATAATTACAATCACAAGATAGTATTAGAGTCATGTTTGTGGGAACTTGTATTCAGTATTAATTTAGTAGGACGTGTTTAGGTCCTTGTTGTCGGATACAAATCTGTGAATTACTGTTACTTTATGTTGCGGATCAGATGAGTTACACTAACTTATATCTTATATTGTGATCCATGTTCATATGTGATACTATGATGAGGTTTGAGCAGACGGCTCGTTTGGCAGATGGTCACCCCGCCTGTGTGGCATTTTGAGCAAATGGCTCGTTTTGGCAGATGGTCACCCTCACCTGTGTGGCATATGTGATGTGATGTATATTATCTGTGAATGTGCTATTTGATATAATATATGAGTGTTGTGTGCTCACTAAGCCTTGTGTTTAACCCGTATTTGTTGACTATTTTCAGGACCGTCTTATGTTAATAAGGGGAAGGCTTCTGCGTGACAGTTACATTTCCGCTATACTGTTATTAAACTCTGATTTTATATACTAATACAATTATACATGTGATTAATTTGATACCGTAAGGGTGTGTCCGGCAACGGACTTATAGGGATTATAGGGGCTTGGGATTCTAGTTTTCATAATCCCCATCCCTCTAGCCTCGTTAGAGTGTTAACATCTTGAGGGGATTCTTAAAAACATAATCCCTCATAAGCCCCTAAAATAAAAGCTTTTTCAAGCATCTTATGACTTGGGTTTGAAATTATCAATTAACCAGCCACAGTTCCAGCTAGTTTCATCAAACACACCTTAAGTCCTATGTGTTGGACGTGTTGTTGATGGTTACATGTAATGAGTACCTTCTGAATAATTTCTCACCTAAATGAACTTATAAACTTTATTAGAGTTATTGTTAAAAAAAATTAGAGCGTTACAATATATGTTAAATTCTTCCTTAAAATAGAAGCTAGAAAAGAAGCTAAACATTACAAGGAATTGAGCTAACAAGAAGAAAATGGGAAACAACTTCGATTTACTTCCTACCGGTTTCTCTAGGGTTATTATACATAGAAAAAAATGGTAAATTGCAAAATTTGGTCCTTCTGGTTATGCTCAAATTGCAGATGTAGCTCTAAAGTTTTAATTAGAGTGCTGTTAAAAAAGTTAACAAACAAATTCCAAAAGGTTAAAAATATCACGAGGTATTTTCCACGTGATGGGCTTTTGGGTAATTTCCATTTAATCCTTTCTTAAAAATGGACATTCAGCAGCCACAAAAGATCTGACACGTGGAGACCTAGTTGATGAAGTGAAGTTGGTCCATCGAAGAGAGGGTCCCTGCCTTTGTCGGTCATTGGCTTCTTTGTACTCCACTACTACACTCCCTCTTCAATGCTATCTGCTTATCTGTTGCCCTACATTATTAAAGCTATTTACTTGCTATAATTCTTATTATAAAATAATAATTATTAATTTAAAATCTTGTCGTTAACAGCGTGTTTTACCGATCAGAGAAGAATTCATGCTTTCGACGTTGTTAGATGATCGGAAAAAAGTGAGTCCCAGGATGTATGAAAATCCCGTTAAGGTTGAATGATTACTCATCAAAATATAAAGATACAATATTACATAAGACACCCAAAAACACTCTACAATATTGACAAAATAAAAATAAACTACGTATAATTTAACATAATTTTCTTTGATATATTGTTGGTGTAGGCTTTTTTAAACATATATAGGCGATTCTTAAAATATGGTTACTATTCGATATTCATTATTTAATTATGAGATAATTGAGTTTATTAGCTATTCTTCGAATTAAACAAGCGCATATTCTTAGAGGTAATTCTAGCTTGTATTTAGCCACAAGATTGCGAGTATGATCAAGGTTTGAGATCTGGTTTTATAATCTAAGCTATAGATCTTATTTGTGAGTTAAAATTTCAAAATAATTATAGAAAATATAATCTTTCATAATTCTCTAAAGTAGCTATATACCCTTAAATTAGGTTGCAGAATTACTTAATTCTAGCCCCACCAGAAGCTAATTTCATTAAGCACACCCTTTATTAAATTCATAGTTTTTCCATTATGTTGAACAAATAACAATTATAACATATAGGTGATATTCCTCTTAATAACTATACGTCTATACTTATATTGGCAGACTTGATCTGAAAGTTGATATGTGTATAGCATCTGTATAGAAATTTAAGCTATCAAAGAAAAATACGATAAATTTTGAATTGTAATAGGCAATGGTTCAAGGTTTCTATCGAACTCCCACACCAACAACATAATACTGAATGTAGATCAATAGTACCTTTTTCAATTAAAAGCCGGTCAAAATGGAAGTCAATCGTGTTCGACTCTCCAAATGCATACGCCTATTTTCATTAGAGTAAGTTAGTTCAAAACTTTAATTGTGTTTCTAGATGCGATCCTACTATGTCAAATAGTCTTTCTTTAATTTTTATTCTTTTAAACCGTTAACCGTAAAGATCCTTTTTTTTATTATCCTTCACGCCCAACTATCTATATATTACTTGAAAGACAAGTTCTAATCGTTACTTTGATAACTTGACTCTTGACTCGTCTTAAATATGGTTGCATTTTCTAAACCAATTTATAGTGAAACTATTGCATGCGGAATTTTTACGTACTTATTAATTATTTGTAACTATTATTGTTATTATTATCCTGATGAGCTTACGATTAATTTTGTACATGAAAGAAAATAATAAGTGTTAAAATATTATTTTAGTATATTATTAGTTGTATATAAAGAAAAAAACTCAGAATTTGCACCAATTAATTTGTGATAGATGTAATTAATTTAATTAATTAACGCAAACTGATGTCGTTTATTTATTAATTACGTGAACTTTTTTTATATTAATTTCCTCGACTCTTCTCGTAATTTATGCAGTTTCTTTTACCATATATATTCAATTAGAAAAGTCTAAACGTACGTACTAGAATAATTCTAAACAATCAACTTATTATTATTATTATTATTATTATTATTCTAGAAATAATTAAACGGCGTCACCACGCATCTTTCTGTTTAATTCCATCTGATCATTATCACGTGTTTATATTAATCTCCCTCTCTATATATAATATATATTTGTAGCTAGACTCTTCTTTGAAAAAAATGAAGAAGCGTATAACAAATAAATATAATTTATTACACGTCTGATTGTACTCAAATATAACGATCTTAACATAAGTTATTATTATATATAACAAAATTTTGTTTTTTCTTTTATATATGCAAATAATAATTATTATTTTTTACGTTTTATTTTAAATTTGTATACAATTAAGTTTATGATTATGAAAGTTGATTATATTTATTAACATAAAATACTATGTTTGATAAAATGATAACTTATGCAAATTCGTTTTATTTTTGTGTGATAAAAACCCATTATTATTATCGTTTATTATATATTTCAACATAATAATTAAGTTGTATATAAATTTAAAAGAAAACCAAAAAAATAAGAACGGATGTTTTAATTAAACCAAAAGATAAGAGCAAATGACATTCTATTTTCGACATGTAACATGATGCTTTTTTTGTTCTTGCATTGCGTCAAATTAAGTTTTATAAAATAAAAAAGTAGAGTTAATTGTCAAATTCGTCCTTTAACTTTGCAATTTCTTCCGATTTAGTCCTTTAACTTCAAAAGTGACCAAGATGGACCTTAAACATCCACTTTTTGGTCTGAATGATCCTTTGGTTAGTTGACCGTTAGTCAACTCCCTTAAATCAATGGTAGTTTGGTCTTTTTACCGGCTTTTATAATTTTTTATTAATTAAAATAATATATAATCTTTTTAAATAATATATA